>VYZS01092378.1:55791-65939 GCA_013400695.1 Neodrepanis coruscans | reverse complement strand
TGTGGTAAAACCACGACAGCCAGGTATGATTCTGTGACAAAAAAAAAACCCAAAGCACTAGTTCTTAGCAGCTATAAGAGCCAGGGACAAGGGGCATTCTAAGTAGAAGATTTTTAATAGGGTTTGCCTGTTTACTGATCATAAATTCTGAGAAAATAACACAAACATATATTTCTGAGGAAAAGACCAAGGGTCATTAGAAAACAGCAAAATGTCATTATCAGAATTGAATGCACTCTCAGTATCAGCAAACATTCCTACAACTTTGAGAATATAAACTGGTATAGTTTTATGTCTGCTTCTAGCTTCTTTGACTCTATTGACTATATGGTCCATTTTGCCCAAGATGTTGTTTTCAGCAGTGTTGGAGGGCAGATGGTACAGAAAAGTATGAGAATATAGAAAACACATAGTGATATTTCCCAAAAATACTCTTCTAGCAACCACAAATTTACATCTCAGGTCCTTTCTAAACCAGAGAGAGTGTTTGGTTTTTAAAACACCTGATGGATTTCTCTCCCATGACTGGCTGTGAAACAAACAAGAAACAAATGAGAGACACTACTACATTTACCTATCTGAATGAAGGAAGCAATAGAGGGAAAATGTCGAGAAAAAACTTTCAGGTCTTTTTTCCTAGTAAAATACATTGTTTTTCTTGCTGATGGTACCACAGTACATACTCAGCTGAAAATTTAAGTATGCGTTGTTAATCTCCATAATGTGAACACACCAGGAAAGTCATACTCTAGTAGAGTAAATCACGAGAGCCTTCATGAGCTCAACAAGTTTCCCAGTGTAAACCACAAGAAAATTTCGCTTACTATAGCTTCCCTTGCTTTAGATTCTCTTGATAAACACAACTGCAAAGAAATATTGCATGTATTCTTGAGTTGCAGATAAAAGCAATGGAGGTTTTTGAAGAGAACTTGCTCAAAAAATGTTAAAGAAAACTGCTTGCTCTATGTTATATTTAAAGGGGTTAAAGAATAGCTTGGATAGCCTCATATGATTTTAGATACTACACTTTCATTCTGTTTAGGAAGGTTTGCTATCCAACTTTATCAGGCTCCATAAAATTTCAGTATGATATTTTAAAATCTATCTAAAACAGCAAGAACACAGATATGTGCAACACCATGAATGTAAATGCAAGCCACTTAAAATATATCTAAGTGAGCAACCCAGTAACAGTCTGAACATGCAGGAAAAAAACAGATAATCTGAATTTGTCTATATCCATGTCTCTCTCTGTAAATATCTATCTATGCATACTCATAAATATTTCATCTGGATCTAGTTAGAATTGGGATTCAGCTCCTAACCTAGATAGGCAGAGTTCACAAATTGCCTGTTCAGTGATCCTGCTTTGTTTTATAAGTGTATAAGGATGTGATTCTCACAACCAATAAAGCAGCAAAAATCCTCAAAGAAAAACACCTGAATGACAATACCTTCAGTTCTGAATAGTGAAACATCCTAGTTTTTTTCTTCAAGATGCATTATGAAGGGTAGTAAATTCACTGCTCAGTTTTATATTCGAGGGATTGAAGTGAGGGCCTGGTTTCTAAGTAGTTATTTCTGTTGACCTTTGCAGAACACCATCCAGAGCACTTAGTTGTAATGCTGTTGAGCACCTCCCACAACATTTGTCCTGTGTATGGGAAGACTTTTCTTAAATAAGAAAGAGTACGCACAAGATACTTTTATTCCCAGACAGGGAGGGCATTAATACCTAAAAACTAAGCACACTAACGGCAGTTTTTATTTGCTAATATAAATTTAGTTTATAAGAAAGAAAGAACCACATATCTTTAGCTCATCTCTTCTGTAAGACTTTTCTTTAAAATTTGTCTGGTGCTACATGTATATTCACACATCTGAATCCAAGAAATACAATGATTTTCACTATGAAAAGAATTTTAGGGTAAAAATCACTGGTTTTCCATATTCTGTTCTTTCGAAACTGGTTTAGGCTAAGAAGAGATGCTTGAATTTCTTTCTAAAAGATAACTTTTCAGATACGTGTAAGATCTTGAAAGCAAGAACTGTGGAGTAACTGTCAGTTCATATGTAGTTGTAGCATACTACTGCACTGTCAAACAAAGCTTTTCAGCCCTACATGACCAGGCTGACTTGGACCAGCAGCACCTGCAGTACTGCACTCCAACACATTGACTCAGCTGAGATAGCACCTGCAAGCTGTCACACTGTTACCCAGGAGGATGGGCTCAACAACAGAAGGAAGGACCAAGTGGGGTTAAGAACCTGGCTTCAGTGGAAATAGGAGCTTCCAAGGGGACTGAAATGTTGATTTAGGCAATTGCTTCTGTTTGCTTCACTGTTCTTTGACTGTGAAGTGGGAATAAGAGCATTTATACAGCATAAAATAAATATCATGCTTACATGCTTTTCTGTTTTCTCATTGCTATAATCCACCTGAAAAGTTGGAGACAGTCTGTGGGTTTTGTTTGGTTTCTAAGGAAAGCGTTCTAAGGAAAGATTACCTGGAAAAAGAAACAAAAATTCCTCCTGTTAATCTTAATCCTCATGAACCAATTTTTTTCTGAAGAATTCCATCAGAGCTATTTTTGACACATCATGTAGACATGCAACAGTAAGCAAATGTATCAATATCTGTAAAAAACCTTAATTTTGTCATGATAGAGCTTCACAGAGTAAAGCACTTGAAAAGATTGCCCAGTTGTCTTTTTATAGTCCAATTTTTAATGAACTTTTTTCTCTTCTTACACTTTAAATCAGTTGAAAACAGACTGTGTGAAATGTACCTCCTGTTACATAGTAGTACCAAGCTCTCAAGTAGCTGAAATGGAAGCATGCATGGGTAGGTGCAGCACAGAAAACTCCAGGCAAAAGTGCACACAACACAAATTTCACAAATTTAGGTCCCAGTTCAGCAAAGTCCCTAAAACATGAGCATAATATTAAGGATACAAATAGTCCCAGTGAAGCTAGCGGAATTATGTTCCTTCTAGTTCAGGGCTGTATTCTGAGGCACATGTGCACAAACAAAGCCATATAAACCCCCATCTATCTTTCAAATAGTTGTTGTTGACAGCTGCTGAATGCTGACAAGTATGCCCAATGCCATTCTGGCTTCTGCCAGCATTATTGCTTGTGTCACCCCGGCGTTAGGCCAAGGGAGCACTGGCAGCTGCTCTCAAGGGCCAAAGGAGACTGTAATGAACAGGAGGGAAGCAGGCAGAAGGGCCACATGGAGCTATAAGGAGCAAGGGAGAGAGATGTGTTGGCTGCAATAAATCCCCTCACTGGAGCCATAAAACTTGGATTTTTCTGTTAATAGGGCTATGAGTTCCTCTGTAATGTCATCAGAAAAAAAATAACATTAGAGATGAAGGAAAGGAAACTTCCTGAAGATCTAGACTGATTTAAACTAATTTGGCCAGACTGTTTCTTTGTTAAGACAATATACGCTTAAATCCATGAGACAATATCAATTCCAGTATTCTCTTCCTTTAAAAACATATAGGCTCTTCTTAAGCTCATCTATGTATACTAAGAGAGGAGGACTGGAACAAAGATCTGCCATAGTAATCTGTGAAGAGATACTTGATGTAGGGTTGTAATTCACCATGGCATGGAGCAGTTACCCATATGCCTCTAGCATCCCTGTTCCCTTAGGGAAGAATTAGATAAGGCTGCCAGGGCCTCTACACTCAGACTCAATCTAATCTGAAGACTCCAGATATGTGTCTTGAATATATAGTGTGAAGAAACTCTACCCTTGCTGTATTACACTTGTTTTCAAAGGAAATGAGGTCTGTGTTGTCACACTCTGTATTTGCATGTGCATTCACACCCTCTCTCCACATCCCAGCACCATCTGAACTTAAACATTTGGGTCTATTGCCCCGCTGTTGAATTTGGTCAAATCTACCCAAAGATACAAGCTCCTGCAGTTCTGTGAAAGCAGGCAACTGTTCAAGGAAGAGAGATCCACCTGAAAGAAAGGCAAGAGTGTGCATTCAGCCCTTCTTCAACTCCAGAGAATCCATGTGGCAGAGGGAGACTCAGAGTGCTTAGTGCAAGTCCCATGGGAGACACTTAAGAATCCAGAGACACACAGTAATCCACAGGAAAACAGGCTTCTTTAATCTCACTGGCCAGGGAGTCACCGTGCTTCTAAATAGGGGAGAAAAGCACTGGCTGGAAGATAATGATACTTGTCAACTCTTATAGTTTGTTTTTACTGGTAAAATCTTAGCTCTCGTCACAGTTTTAAATTTCTAAGGTAGGTCCTGGACTCCACCTGACAGTGCTGCTGAGTCTGCCTACTGTACAGCTAGGGGAGGATAAAAGCAAGCATATTCTGCACATCAAACTGGTTCAGTTCCAGTGCCGAGCATGGACCTGCCTGAGTGCAAGTGGAGCTGTCAGCTCGTACAGGCTTCACTGTCAAGGGCTGTGTCATCTGTCAGTGTCGGTTCCAGCTCACTGTACCACATAGAGGCGATGCACTGGTGCCTCCCAATTGATAACACGCTGCCAGAAGCATGTTACTTTCTCATCTGTCTTCTTGTAGCTGTCAAAACTGGAATCCATTAATTAGTTTGTTGCTGTGAATTTTATTTGTTCTGAAGACATGTAAATTTCAAAGTAAGACACAGAAAAAAACCAAACAAACCACAAGGAAGGTGCCAATGGAGGGGGGGGTCACAAACCCTAAGTGGCAGTTATTAGCAGTAAGTACTGGCTACAAGAGCTCTGTCTAAGTGAATATAATGATGTGGCTAGTTTCACCACATTGCTTTTAATGAGACTAAGCTGCTTACAGGGGGCAAGATGTAGTGACATCTAGGGAAAGGGAAGAAAATAAGGCAAAACTAGGAAAGTCAACTGGGTCAAAAAGGCTCTGCTTATTGTTTGTGTAGAGTTGGTTGGGGTTTTTTTCCTAAGTTACATTGTTATTTAGGGGAGGGAAGTATTACTGTGCTTTATTTTCGCATGTTTTACATGTCATGAAAGAAATACTGTGATTTCAGAATGACATTTTGCCACCTCTGCATTAAAAATTAGCTGTTTCTCGCTCTAGCACTTGAGTGGACTGTGCCATTTCTAAGCCCAACAGTTCCATTGAAATTTCAAATATTAAATAAGTGTATTTTTATTTTAAATGAGTGCTTTCGTCCACTCCCTCGCTTTCTCACGATGCCAGCAAAGAGAAGTTAAAGTTTCAGAATCTTCCTAACTGAGTCTTCAAAAATGACGAAGAGATTGAGAAGCCTGTGTGAATTGAGAATCAGTGGAACCTTAGTGCAGCTAAATATGGTGTAGCAATCCTTGAAATGGCACTACATGAGCACAGCCTTGAAACTAGCCTCACCACAGGTATCAGAAGAGCTTGCTAGCTCCGCCACAGGCATAGTGAGTCCACCAGGCAGAGACAGACTCAGGCAGATGTCATCCCAGTCTGAGCTGAACCAGCCATCAGGATTTTCCACACCATTGGCAGCATGTGCTGCTACATGCTCTTTTGTTCCTAAGTTCAGTCACTTTGAAAAATGGAAATTAAGCTCATGCACTGCTTAGTATTTCTGAAGTTCCAGCCCTAAGGAATCTCACACACAAGCTAACTTCGGCTTGGCTGTTTCACTTTCTCTAAAACCCTATATGATAGATTACCTATAGGAAACCATGTGCTAAAAGTTTTGGTGTTCTAATTCCTTCTACTAGAACAGCAATTTGGTGATGCTGTGACTAGACATGATTTGTTTTAACATTTTCTTTAAAGAAATGACGGAATACTTTCCTAGAGTTTGTCCTCAATATAGCGGCTTCTCTCTGAAAAATCAAGATATCTCCTCCTTTTTGTCCCAAATTATGCCAACCAAAGGTATACAAATATATTCACCCAATGTAAAAGGTGGGACTATATATTAACAGATAAGACAAACCTGCTTCCAGGAAATCATATCCTTTCTTTGCTTTTGCGCTGGTTACATAAAAGGAAATGAAGCCCGAATTTGCAATTCAACAAGGTTACTCCAGTGTCAATAAAATACATTTCATCAATGCTTTATGTCCATTGTACTTGGATATCTTCATTTGCATGCATTTGCCTTGTGTGGCAATGCACACTTTCCTAGGTATGTGTTCATCTTTTTTAATATCCATCAAAAATTTGGCTCAGAATCAGCTGTTTAGCAGTTTGAGTTCATCCACTCACACAGATAATCTATGAAAGAACAAGTATTTTAAAAGATCCCCAGAGAAATAAATAGCTCCTTTATGTGTGTTTTGGGTGTTCTAGGTACTCACATAAATAAAAATAAATAGTGTTTATGATCACTGATTATATACTTGTAATAACCCATTTCTGAAGTCCCAAAATCTCACAGCCTGGCACCACAGTCTCAATGCTATATGCAGGAATGGAGATCTACGTTGTTTAGTGTTGCTGAACAAGTTGTTGCCTATGCCTTCAAAGCCACCCAAATCCATCCAGAGCAGCAGTTTGCACAGACAGTCAGACGTGGAGCTGGAAGAAGAAGGCTAAAAAACAAATATTTACATCATGCCCGGAGGGAGGGGGACAGCCAGCTGCAGCTTCCTTGGTTCTGCTCTTTGGTTCTTCACTCAGGGCTATCACTGATCCCCTTCTCCTCAGCAGTAGCCCTGGAAGACAAGGAAAGTCACAGAGTCACAGTATCACAGTATTAACAAGGTTGGAAGAGGCCTTTGAGATCATCCATAACCATGGATTGAGTCCAATCCATAACTCACCTATCACCTAAACCATGACACTAAGTGCTTTATCCATTCTTCTCTTAAATACCTCCGGGGACAGTGACTCTACCACATCCCCAGGCAGCCCATTCCAATGGTGAATTACCCTTTCAGTGAAAAATCTTTTCCTAATATCGAGCCTAAACCTCCCATAATGGAGCTTGCCTGTCTCCAGCAGCTCAGCTTCAGGCAGGCTGGCAGGCAGGGTCCTTCCCAAACTATTCATCTGCTTGAAAGAGGGACCTAGAAGAAGAAGCAAGGGGGTAGTGGGTTAGCCCTCTAGGTGGGAAGAAAGCACCGAGCACAACTGGGAGGATGGGAGGGCCAAAATTTTTCTCTATGGGACTGCCTAAGACTTGGCCTGTTATAAGCATCCACATTTCTATGCACTGCAGTCATGATGTGGGACCTCTGTATTGAAGGTGCTCGTAAAAATAAGCAGCAGCTACTGTGAATATTTATTGCCCTATTTTGGGAATCTTATCTCTCAAGTACCAGCAAACAGAGTAATTTAAATTGCTGGCTGTGATGCACATGAAATCAGAAGTATTAGTTGGACAGACTCTAACGTACATAGCACAAGGGGACTTTCTGGAGATGGAAGGAAAGGCAGAGTGCTTTCATGGGAGCCCCCAGTGCTGGCTGATGAGACCCAGAGCTGTGAGTCTACCTCTTCTTCCCTTGTGAAAACGGTAGGCACAAAGGGATGATATCTTACCTTGCCCCCACAGAGAGAGTCAAGTTTGGAGATGTTTTGGTGCTCAGTGTTTCTAGGTAGGCTCTTTTGCATTTGGGAAGCCAGACAGTTGTTTACTGTGCAAACATCCTTTCACCCCTTTAGTGGTCACTCACACCTCAACTACATCAGTTTGTGTGGAGAAAGCAGGAATAGGTATCACTTCCCAACATTGGGTGGAAATTGTTTCAGTTCTCTCTCCTGAGGTGCCTGGTTGTAGTTTGGGATATTCTGGCAATGCAACTCTATTCTGTCACAGGCTGCCATAGCCAAACCAGAGACATCAAAGTTCCATCCCCTTGGACATCCCTGAGCTCCCTCTAGGTCTTGTAGACATCCTGAAGTCCGTCATCATCTTTGCGTAGAGTCACTGTCAAGTTTGCCTCTTTGTGCAATGGAAGATTTTAAAGAAAATTCTCTTCAATGGGATTTGTCCCAGGACATTCTGCAACATGGAAATGATAACATTTACAGCTCGATTAACAATAATCTCTTCATGGTTAAGTTGTGTCACATAGGTCAGCTATCAATGATATAATTGGTTGTTTTATTGTAGAAGCTGAAAACTAGGTTGCCCTTAAGACAGCCCCACCCCACTTCCCTGAAGAATAGAGAGGTATATGCACCCAGCTGTTAGTTTATAATAAAGTCCTTCAGGAGTACATTTGCCTGTGAATACTTAACAAAAGCTTCTGCTTTCCAAGGTGGATAGAAATTCATACTTTTATTCATACATTTTTCTTAATGACCTTCTGCCATAAGAGCAATTTGCTTAGTCCACTCCAGGTGATTTTGCATGATTTGCAAATCTAATTTTTATCTCCACGTCTCACATTTGAAAATCTTTTGCCACCATATTAATTTAACATTTTTATCTTTTACCTACCCAGACAGCTCATCGTGACCTTTAAATTCACTTACAAAGGATAACCCATTGGTTAATCTGAACCAATTGGCCTCAGTTACACACTTGGTGACAAACCATTATTTCTACCCCAGTTCTTTAATTGGCCAGAATGCTCTTTTTTACCAGATATATTAGCTGTCAGAAGTGTCTGCTAGCCTTTGCATACTTCCTGGATAGTGTCCAGGTCATTAAAGCAACATCTTCTGTTCAAGTCTGGAATATTTATCCTGTGCCAAAATCCTAACTTTCTCACTGCTTTTAATTAATTAAAGCCTGAAGAATGCTGCATGGGTCATTCTACAGGCAAGCCTTTTGAAATGGGAAAACTGATATGAAATGTTTCATGCTCCTTTTTATTTTACTCATTCAGCAGTTTTTCTTCACAAATCACAATTTTATACTATTTAAATTTCATCTGGTTAAAGTATTTTACTTTTATTTCTGCTGAATTATTTTGCATTACAATAAGGCAAGCACAGTTTCCTGGGTAAAGAAGGAACAGCAGGAGCCAAAGGGGCTGTAACCCCCAGCATTTGATGGGAGAGCAGCATACCTCTCCATGGTCATTCCCCCCATCTCTAAAGGGATGAAGTCTCATCAGGAATGAATCCTCTGAGGATCAGAACCAGCTTTTGAGAAAAAATAACACCCCACAACTCTGGCCAGAATTCCTGCAAGCCTCTACACACCTGCCTGCAAGGAACAACCAGGCAGCTGAATTGCACTTCATCTGCTGTGGTGGAACAACTGATACATCACTTCAAGGTGCTCATGCACTAGTTGTACAATGAGCATACATGACCCACATACCTTTCTGTATTTAATGTCTAACAGAGATGCTGGCAACATTAATAGTCCTTGATCCATTGCATTTGCAGAGCAGAAATGTCATGATTTTTACTGCCTTGGTGCCATAAATATTCTGTTCACCAGTCAAGAAGACCTGGTTAAAATAAACTTTTACAGTGAAAACTTATTTATTAATTTTATACCACTGTGTTTATTGCCATTCATACCCTGTGTTCCCTTTCAGTGACTCACAAAAGAACAAAGGATTTCTTGAAAGGAGATGTGGTAAGTATGGTGATTTCTTCATATCTATGTAGTAAAATATTGTTCATTAAAGTCATAACTTGTAATATCTCTTGATATCTCATTTATATGAGTCTTCAACATAGAATTCCAAAGTCATCGTATGATAAATTGGATTGACAGTCTTCAAAATATTGTAAGTTTACTCCAGTTTTTGTATGTTATGTGAATATGAAAACAAACTACCTTAGTAAAAATCTGTTTTGTTATAAATACTTCTTGCAACTTCATGTTTTTCCGGCTGTAATATTAACACTATAAAGTGTAAGACTAATGTCTAAAGGTATGCTAAATGGAGATGTTATTTGAATGGCAAATAATGAAAAATTAATGTAATACTTCTATTCTTGCTTTGTCTTTTTGGCTTATGAAGCAAAATCAACACATTTTAAAAGTAATTTTTTTCCCCTCAATCTCTTACTTCCTGTACATGTTCCTTTTCATACTTATTTCCTATTTAGATTTGGATGATCTTTGAATAGTTGAAGAATATTTCTGGAAGAACAATGTTCCTGGTTTACTGTTTCATCAGGGATCAAACTTCACTATTGTCTGGATTTTTCCCACAAAAAAAAAAAAAAAAAAAGTTTTTCAGGCGAAAAAACAGCCCTTAAGAAAAGTCATGGAGGCCCACCGACCTGAATG
>VYZS01092378.1:34175-54786 GCA_013400695.1 Neodrepanis coruscans | reverse complement strand
CAGGGATAAAATTTCCTTTTGTTCGGATTTTTCCCCAAAAAAAAAAAAAAAAAAAAAAAGTTTTTCAGGCGAAACAACAGCCCTTAAGTAAAGTCATGGAGGCCACACGACCTGAATGAGGCAAGGCTCTACTAGACGTCCTCCCTATTGAAACCTGCAGTGTCACCTATCAGCAAGCCCTTCAATCTCAAGCATACAGTATGTTTAAATGCTGTGTAAATACAGCTTTTGCACTTCCATTTATCTTTGTCTCACTTCTGCCATGGCGCTGCCAAACAATGCTGGGAGCAACGGGGTGGGGTGAGCATGCAGGCTTGTACAGGAGCACATCTGCCAGCACGCTGATTGAAACGTTCAGGAGGTGAACACTGGCCTCGCTGATGAAAAGCAAGTCCTGCGGTTCACAGAGCCTGTCTCAGACGGAGTGGGATAGGTTGCTCAGCTTAAGCTTGCCTTATTTTTTCTAAGCTGAGGTCTCGTGTTCACAAAGGATTAGAAGATGCAGTTGCATAGATCCCATTCAAGAAAAGGCCCTTTACATGCATTTATTCCGAAGGAATGATTTTGCAATACCTCAAAAGAAGCTGCAGCTTGGTCATGTTTTTTATTTTTTCTCTAACACGTTATGGTAAACGTAAATGTCTCAGAATTGCCTTTCATTTTGCCATCTAAATCTGGTGAGCACATTTTTTCTGAGGACTTGGATTTTAGGTCTGTTCTCTTTTCTGTTTTTTGTTAATGGATACTTAATGAGACTATTTCAAAAGCAGAAAGATCAGACTCTAAAAATTACTGTTGCAAAAATTAAGCTTGTGTTTGGAATACAAAGATACACCCAATAAGGAGTATCTTGCAAGCCAGGAGAAAATCAGAAAATTTACATTTGGACCAGAATGTGAACAACACTTAGAAAATACAACAATGTATAGAAAATAAAGCGTGCGAAACAAGGGAAAAGAAATTAAAATTGCACGTAGTTGCATGGTGGGTTGACAAGGGGAAATCAAACATGGGGTATTACCTAAGTTTCGAATTCAGAACTTAATAGCCCTTCATATATTTGCTTTGCATATAACATGAGTACTCTAGCTCAGTGGTACCCAAAATCCAAATAGAGAATGAATAAAAAAGAAAATTAAGAAGTCACAAGGAAATCCCCATGTCAACATGCTTAAGAATTCAGTTTTATAAAACCAGACTCGTATATTAGAGGGCATTATTAATTACAGATTTTAAAAGACTTTGCATGAGAATATTCAGAATAACTGCAAAAAGCAAATCTTGTGTAGAAAAGTCACACATCCTGCCAAATTTAAAGGCACCACTCCAGAGCATTTGCATTAATGTTCCTCAAATAAATGTTGGTGGTTTTTTTAACATAGAAAGACAGTCATTCTCCTAACCTGTCCTCAGAATCAGCTGAGTCATTTTTAATTTAATTCTTTCAGCTCAGCCATCCTGAAATAAGCCACTGAATGAAAAATTTCCACTTGCATGGTTGCAGCTTGTCAGCTGAAAACAGGATTTATCCATAGAGAGAATCAACATACTCTAAGCGTAGCAGGGGCTTGGCTTATGTTGTTATATTCCTGCTGGTGGTGAGCAGGCAGATCAGATCCACCTGGCTCCTGGGACACAACCCTCTTCAGCTGTCATCTCCAAAAGGGCTTTCTTCCAGAAGTTGCAGAACAGTATTTTCAATGGCAAAACCTTTGCTTTCCATAGTACTGAACACAGTGCTGTATCTCTGAAACAAGAGAGGTGGAGGACTGTGATTCAAAATGTCTATTTTAGCACCAGAAACATAACTCAAATTTTGGCTCAAACTGAGTGATTAATTATTTTCACTACACAAAATGATCAGAAATTGAATTGAGGAGATTCTCATAGGCAATTATAAAATATCTTCTAAATTATCTTCTTGCATAGAAGAGGAATAAATCTCCTTCAGTGAAAGCAAGATAAAATTAGGGTTAATTTCATGCCATCTGAGTCCACGATAGTTTACTCTTCTGCTTGTCAGCAGAACTGCTATGTTATTTGTAAAGTGTAAGTACTGCAGCCTCTCAGGATATGTAGGTGCAGTGTGCTGGTATTCCAGCACACTGTTTGATATAAGACCGTCACTGGATAAAACCAGCACTAAAGGTAGGAATGACAGCAGCAATTATCAGTGCCAAGCTCAGTGTCTGCAGCCTCCTCAACATTGTTAGCTGCTGAGCTCTTGGCTTGTTTGGCTGCTTTTTAAACCTGTTCAGCCTATGAACTCCTCTGGATGTCAAATTGCAGCCGATGATCTGTCACTTGGAACTGGAAACATTTGGTGAGATTTTACAGGGACCTGATGTAAGTAAAGTACCATAGAAATCAGGTGCAAACTGCTAACTTTGCCAAGAAAACAGCTTTAAACCTTACTGTAAGACTGAAGTTGGGGATGTAATCCGGGGGCAATCTTTGTCCATTTCTCTGCTTGCCATTTCCAATCTGTATTAATATTCATCCTATAACCTGACCCCAGTGGGAAATTACTATGCATTTGTTCTAAATCGGTTAAAACTCCCGAACCTGCCATATGGTGTGAATCCCTGTTTGTCTGGTAGTACAGAGTCTATCTTTCACAGCCCTGATGTACATACAAAACTGTCTGCTTTCACTGCTTTGTAGCAGTGTTGTAAATATAACTGAACTTGTGAAGGAAACAAGGTGTTAATTGATGGTGTACATATTCGCCTTCATAAACGTCTGCTCCTAAACTACTTTTCATGGTTTCTAAGGAAACCCTTATTCCTTAAAATGGCCAAGGTTCTTGCTCATAATACAGTTTAAATTCTTAATCATCTAAAGCACTTTTTGCTGTAAGGGGAAAGGTGTAGATATGGCCCATCTGTATACTCAACAGTTACTTTGAACTTGGAGGAAGGGAAAAATTTTGTCAGCGCTGACTAGGAAACCATCAATTCGCACATTATGGGAAATGTGATACTGTATTTTCAACTCCAGCTCCTGACTTTCTTAATTAAGACTGTGCTAGACATGCCAGAAGAGTGGCTCTGTGTGTCTGATCATGTGCAGGCAGTTAAAAATAGTCATCTGGTTGCTTCTCTCAGCCTACCTGTTCAATTTATCTGGCTATACCAAGATGTGTTGGCATCACATAAAGCAAAGGCTGTTGCAAATAACTGCAGTGCCTTCCTTTGTGCCTTTGTGATTGCTTTGCTTCTCCACCACTTCCCACTAGCCAGGTTGAAGCATAGCTATCAAACCCAGGGGATCAAAGCTAGAGACCAGCTGCCTGTTGGTGCATCCCCAGACAGTGGATCCTCCTGGGTTTTTTACACAGACTAAAGCACACTAACCTAATAAACTCCCTAGGCTCATGTTCTTTTTCTACAAAAGCAACTGCTGTGTTGGTCAGAACAAGATTAAGATTTATAAATAAGGTTTATAAATGCTTGATTTACATTTAAAACTTATATGGGAACCTCTGAAACTGCAAATTGAGAATGCAATCACTGTAAGCAAAAGCCACATAAAAAGAAAACCCAGATCTTAACAGACCTGGTAGGATATCTGAGCTGATGAGTATGTGAGTCATGTGCCTGCTGACTTACATTCTGCAGTGTAGCTATCTGCCCCCTCAAAACACTTCATATCCTTCCAACTGCTTGGACATGTGCTGATCCCTTCCCTTAGAAGAGGCAAAATGGAGGGATGCTCAGGACAGCTACTGAGGGCTTTTGTTGCCCAAAAATGACCATTCCTGTCATATCAATCATTCTCCTCACAAAACTGCATAACATAGTCTAAGAATAATCTCTTTATTGTTCATAAAAAGAATATGAAGATCTGTGATTTTTTTATTTCCAAATGATTACCAAGAAAACAGACCTGTCTGCCAAATCCTTGCCTCTGCTAATACCCTAAAGCTTCCCAGGATTGTACAAGGATTGTACTAGCCCTCAAAGTTCCTCACAGTTTCAAGGAATAAAATGAGGGCCCTGTATTTCTGAGGCACAGAATTCAACTGTCATTGTTTTATTATTCCCATGAACTGCTACTACTTCCCAACTAATGTTTAGGTTAAAAAAATAAATAAATAGCAAGTTATTTTTTTTCATGGATTATGTTTTCCCCCAGAAAGAAAAGGGAGCTGTCTGGACTGTATTGTAAAATCTGAGTCACTGCTGAGAAGGTTACAAAACCATGTGGATAAACCTGCCCAAATGTAGGTGGACAACTTGTTATTGTTATCAAATAACTCTCCATCAGTCCTGTCTTTCAGCCACTCAACAACTGCCTTGGTAGAAATTACTGAACACATTTTTGCTGCCATAAAAATTGGCCAGGGCTATATTTCTGGATTCCAAGAAAGGTTCTGACAGCCAACCATGATACTTTATGTAATAAGTTGTCAGCACACTGTGTATCACCTAACACTGTCACTTGGCTTAGGTCAAAGCTGTCAAATTGCCAACAAAATATTGTTACTAGAAGCACTAAATCTTCTTTTCAGCCTAGTCCTGTTGGGGTCCATCAGACATAGTCCTTGGCCTGTTATTGTTTATGCTGTCTTTAAATGACCTATCACATGAATATGCATGAAAAACAAAGCTTACATATATGTAGACAACATTTCCAGCAGATGATGCAGTCACATTTCAAAAAGATGTGTGAACCTGTAGGGGTGGACCACTTATGGTCTGCTTATGATTTTAAAAGCATACACATAAAATGTTTCACATCATCATCATCATCAAAACTCAGACTTCGAGCTTCTCTGTTGTGCTTGCAGTTTACATTTATGTTGTACATTAAAATGACTATAAAAATAAGATGAATTTTGGAAAACTCATGCTGCCCTGGGGTAAGAGGCCAGGACATGAGAAAGACATCTGAGAGGAGAATTTGAGAACTGTCCTGCCTGGGATGCAGCTGTGAACTGCCACAATTCAACTGATCTCTGAGGACTTCTTCTCTTTTCCTTTCTTCTGGGCTGTGGTGTAACAACTGCCCGACTGACCCTAAAGGTGGAGAAAGGATGGAATGAGAAGAAAGAGACTGTAATCAGGACAAGATCTCAGTTGAAAATGTGAGACCATAAAGCCTGAATCATGGGTGTGACGCTTATACTTCAAGGATGGCTTAGGTGAACAGAAACAGAATTTTGTCTCTGTTATATAAAAAGAAGAGTTGAAGGGACCAAAGCAGTGCATTGTCTTCTGTCTTCTCAGATATCTTTAGTTTACCTTTTAAAAATACAGCCTTCCTAAAGCACTTCATACAAGGAGGGAAGGGAANCTTTTTACATGGTCAGACAGTGATAGGAGAAGGGGAAACAGTTTTAAACTGAAAGAGGAGAGATTTAGATTACATGATGTAAAGAAATTCTTCCAGAGAGGCACTTGAAAAGGTTGTCCAGAGAAGTTGTGGATGCCCCATCCCTGGAAGTGTTCAAGATCAGGCTGAATGGGGCTTTGAGCAACCTGTTCTAGTGGGTGGCCTCTTTTCCCATGGATGAACTTTAAGTTCCCTTCCAATCCAAGCCATTCTATTATTTGGCAAACCAGAGATTCAGACCATGAATTTCAAAAATAACCTATGAGTTGAGACTCCTCAGTTTCTAGATGCCTGGTGTAAGGCTCTAGAAAAGTTCTTTGTTCCCATAGTGCTGAGAACTAACGGTGTCTAAAAACTAAGTTTGTTTAAGACATCAACATTCCATACTGAAAGGCTGATCTAGCTTAAAAAAATAAAAAGCTCAGATACTTATGCAAATGTTATGAGAGGGCTCAATGCATCACCTTGCACCAGCTTGTGCCCTTGCAGAAGTACTTTGACCTGAGATGCTTGCTCTCCAAATCACAGCAGCTGTATCTGTACTGCCAAATTCAATGGTTCAGGAGCTGTTCTCTGGCTCTGTGGCTCAGAAAGGCATAGCCTTACAAGCTGCATATCAGTAGGCTCTGGCTCCCCCTTGGGCTCTGCAGGATGCTCCCACAGGCCTAGGATATAAATGTGATATTCTGGCTTTGTCATTGCTGTATTTGGCACTGAATCACAAGGGTTGCAGACCATGACTGTTTTTCTACCAGGAACCCCGGGCACTGTGCTGCAACTGCATGGGATGAGGCATTGAAGAGAGCATCCTGGATGCCTGCAGGACAGAGGTAGCAAAACCTGGTGTGCCCTCCCTGATTGTGCCAGTTGTGTCCCAGTTCTCCCTGAGGGAAAGAAGTCAGCACATAACAAGAGCAGGCTGACGTGTGAGATAACAACTAATAGCTAAGTAGCCTGGATGGCCAGCAGTCAGGCTTGCTCCCTAGCCCTGCGTTATTTAGCAGCACAGACAGAGCCTGTAACAACTTGATTTTTTTTGCCTTGAAAGCAACTGCTAGGCTGACAGAAACGTCCATGGGGTGTAACTTTTGCTGTGGCACCTGGATCACTCTGCCAGTGCAATCCAGGCGTGACACGGCCGACAGTCCTCTACGCTGCTGCTTGCTTTCCAGGAGCCCAGGCTGACACTTGTGGTAATTTGCACCTAATCTTGGAGTTGCTGGAGAGATGAACAAAAGGATGAAATCATCATATTTGGCAGCTTTATAAACAAGTGAGAAGAAAAATAATCCCAAACTCAAGTCCCTTTTTTCCCTTTAATATAAAGCAACTGTTAGGACCATTTACAAATCTATACATTTAGGTTCTTAATGCTTTGGTAAATGATTTGATTTAAATGGCAGTAAAGGTTCTACCAACTTTGCACTATTGATTATGTGGTCAATAACTGGATACAAATGTTATGCCAAAACGCGTTCTTATATTAATGTTGATGTGAAGGCATTCCAAAACATAAAGCAGCAGTGGATATGTTGTGACTCAGAGCAGAGAATCAAAGTCACAGCATGGGATGGCAATAAAGAAAAGAACACAGTAATGAGGAGAAAAGTCTAAGAGAGAAAAAAAGGCAGCACTTGACAGACTCTTTGCAAGTTAGATAACAAGCAGTTCTGAGAGCCGCATCATTAATGAAGCCTAGTTTACTATGAAACTGTGTCCTATATTCCTGTTCCACTCCTCCCCATGAGCCATCCTAAGTCTTCACCATGTTCTCTATGGCCTTCATGCCCTCCCACAGCATCCTCTTCTCATCCCCTTGTCCTCCACTGGCACTGTCATCTCTCTACCATTCTGCTCCCGAGTGACAGTGTGTGCTGTGACCAGTCTCTGGGGAAGAGGGTGCCGGCTGTCTGGCTAGTGAGCACCTCCTGCTTTGCCAGCTGGCAACCAAACCCTGCAGATGACTGCTAGGCTCAGGCTCCTGCCACTGAGCTCCTCCCCAAGGAAATCTCCAGCACAACATTGCCTTGGATCCTTCTTCCCTTTACAAATGTTGCTTTTCACAGTTTCTAATAAACTTGCATATATGAGACCTGCAGTCAGTAAACCTTTTTTTTTTCCAATCCAATCATCAGTGGATTAAAGAAATTATGATCAGTTTTATAGAAAGGATTCTTTGGAAGTAGAGATATTTTTTTCTTGCAAAACTGGAAAACTGTATCAGAATTCCTGTCCTGGATCTACTTTTCCAAATGAGAGCTACAACAAACAGGATCAAAATCTCAAAAGATCATTTTCACTTGAAAGAAGTGTTGGGAATTTTCAGAGTTATAGGATTTTTGGAGGGCAAGAAGCCCCTTTGCACAACTCAGCTTTAGATGAGAGAGCAGGGCCTACAGCCTGCTCTATTCTCATGGGAAAAGAATACACGAGATATGCTAGGACAGTTCGACCTGGCTGTTCTCATGAGAAAGCATGCAAAGAAACATAATTTGACCTTGGTATAAGCAAGAGAAACTTAAACAAAGAAGAAAACAAGCCAAACACAACCTGCATCACTGTAAGGAAATGTGACCAATTGGAATGTGTGGAAGTGTGCTCATAAGTTTATTAACCAATAATAATAGTCTAAGAACTGTCTGCCAGTAGTGATATTATTAGAAGCTGTAAGCAAATTAGATATAGTATTAGGATAGTATTAGTATAGGAATATGTCTGATGCTCTAGAAATAAAGGCTTCACTTTTGATCATATTGGTCGTCTCGTGATGTCCTGAGAAAACATCCTCCGTGAATTTATTTACTATAAAGAAGTATTTGGATTAGCTGCATTCTGACGTACTGCAAAGTCCACATAAAAGAAAGAGCAACAACTAAAATAGCCTCAGTTTCCCTCAGCCACTATTATGCCGTGGAAAAAGTAATGCTGCTTTCTGAAAAAACTGCAGCTGCATGTATAGCTCAGTCTGAGCCTTGGCTTGTAGCCACATTCCTGATTTTAACTGTGACTTTGGAGTCATGAGGCTCCCAGTCTTTCATCCCATAGTGCCTCGGGACAACTGAGGCAGATATGATGCAAGTAAATCAGGAGGTTTCAGTGTTCACAGCAACCTGGGATTCTGCACAGCTCTGCTTGATGGTGTAATTAAAAGTCTAATTCAGAGATCAGAATTAAAGTTCAGCTGCCACTTTTACCCTTTTTACATGCATTTGGACCTTTAATATTGCTATGTTAATAATCATCAAAGAGAATTCCTATGGATGGTTTTTATTTCTTTAAAATGGCAGGAATATACGTACTCTGCTACCAGAACTGAGCCAGGAGGTATAACCCAAGATCAAACTTTCTGCTCCATTTAATGCAAAATTTCCTGAGATCTATGGATAAATATCCTGTGTGGATAAAATTTGGACACTAGCAGTGACAAGCATCTCTCTGTCAGCTTATTGGAAAGATTTCCATACAACTCCAATAGCCACTGAGAAAAGCAGGGTGTGGTTTATATACTCCTATACTAGGCATTCCCACAGAACCACTAGGCTGTGATCACAGCACATTATTAAATGCAGAGAGCATGACAAAAAAAAGACATTTAAAAAAGAAACCCTTGCCATTTTTTCAAATCACAGCTAATTTCCATCAGCTGACAGGAAGCACATTTTGCTCTCCTACACATCAAAAATGTCCAGTTTATGTTTGTTTTGATAAATTTGGTCTCATTTTAAAAAGTGTTAGGTTTTTATAAGTTTTTAAAAATGCCTAAGCCAACTAACTTTCCAAATAAATAGATAAATAAATAAATAAATAAATAAGTAAATACAGAACTGAGAAAAATCTGACAGTTGCAAAGGAGGAGGTAAAGAGTAACAAATTAGAAGCAGGTGAAAATGGCTATATTGTTGCAACTGCAGGTATTGCATACAGGTTTTTTTGTGAACATGTTCATATGTAACACATATTCAGGATAATAACAGCCATATGGCAGAGCGTGGAATTGCAAGGGATGACAATATGACTAAATCATGCCTGTGTATTTGACCATCTCTTTGACTCCCTGACCATCCATCCATCTCTGCTGAAGCTCTTGAGATGTTCCAAACCTCTAAACAGATAAAGGCTTTTCTTCTAAACTAATTTACTAGATCATTTCTTTTGTATTTCCTGCTCAAGGATCAGGACAGATGCTTTATATCTCTAGGAAGGAAACCTCTCCTTCGCAAAGACAGAGGTTACCAGAGTCACAGAGGAGATTGAGGCTCCCTCTGAACCTGGGAGGAATGTGAGAGAATGGACTTTCAACGCAGTGCAATTTTATGTCCTAAAAATCTATTGTAGGCCATTTTAAGCAGCTTTTAGGGTTTCCTCTGGGTTGTAAATCCATATTACTTCCTTCCTGAACCAAAAATACTGTTCAAGGTTACAGATCCACATTGAGGTTTAATAGTTACTTCAATGTCAGAAATAGTTGTTTGACTTGTATCTCCCAATGTCATAGAAGTTCAAGTACTGTTGCAGCAATATTTTAAGGAAGAAAAATGAGTTAAAAATTTGAGGCCAAGAGGTCAAATATTCTATCATTAAAAAAAAAAAAAAAAAAAAAAGGAAGGAAGTTGAGCATCCATTTCTTAAAAGATATTCAGAAGACCCCCAGATCTTATGCAGAAATTTGGTCTTTAGAAGATGTGTGTTTTAAAAATGCAAAAGAAGAATCTTAATCAAAGAAAGCTCAGTTCATTCCCTTTCCCCCCCTTTGAAAGAAAATAAAACATGAAAATTCGAATTGAAGAGTGTGTCTATGAGACACTGGAAGATGCTACCCAAGGGTGTTCATTGTAGAGAGAAGGATAGCTGTATTAAAATGAATAACTTTGTGGGGAAAGGATAGAGAGTTGTTGCTGTAAGAAAAAAATCTTTTTGATTGACATGAGAAATTGCTGCCACATGAAACAGTTCATCTTCTTTGAAGGGCTCTTTTGTCAGTGAGGTCAGGTCAAAGAGGTTTGAAAGGTCCTCATCAAAGGAAGTTGCCCTTCTAGGCCCAGTGCATTCCCTTGCTGGAGTAGTCTTGGCTTCAGGAACTGTATGGAGATGTGGGAAGCCAGGGGATGGCAGCTGCATAGCTAAGCAACCAGGGCTGACTGAGCCATGAATCAATACTGTCACCTGCTGTGGGCAAGATGATCTTCTCCTTGCCCAGGCTGGTGGATAACTGCTGCACACAGGCAAGTGTTCCCAGTCTGACCATAGCATGGTCCAGCTTGGTTTGTGCAGGTAAGTAAAAAGCAGGAGGTGAGCAGGAGTCCCTGTGCTCACCACCCTGCATCCCAGAGCCAGAATTTGAGTTTGCAGCTGAAATACCAATGTAACTCATGCAGCATGTCTGAAAAAAACAGAATTCCCTCTTCCACCTTTCCTGTCTCGGTGCTATTCCTTGTCCCTTGGGTACCCTCACTCATCTGGGAGTGGGAGTGTACAGGTTCTTCCCCTTGGTGAAGGAGCACTGCCTTGGGGAGGGCATGACACCTCCTTGCAATGTGAAGGAGCAACAAATGTTAAATTCTAGCCAAAATTTCTAGCCAAAATTGACACTCTAGTCCAAAATTTCTAGTCCAACATGTATCTTCCCCAATGCCACTAGCCACTAGTCACTGGTTTTGTAGGTGTGCCCCACCACCCCACTTGATGATGAATATGCTGAACTAACCAAACTGAGGACGGGGGCATAGTGTTTTGGTGTCCCACCCAAGGGGTCAGCCAGGCACTGTGCTGCACTGGGCTCAGGTGAACAAAGCTGTCCTGCTGCAGCCTAAGAGGCTTCCACAGCCTCCCTCCCACTCCAGCAGGACCTGATGTCTCCCTGCAGACAGTATGGGAATTAGCATCTCATTGAAATGTGAGATGCAGCTCACACCTCTCCCAGTGATGTGCAAAGCCCAGCCCTGGTAAAGGTCAATTTTTTTTTTTATTATTATTTTTAAGGGTAATTTTTAGGAAGACATCAAAAATTTGGGTGCTTCTGTTTGTACTGTAAAAGAGAGCTGCCCTTCTGACATAATCATGCATCTCTAGGCTCTGCTTCCTTGAGCAGGAATTCAAGATTCTCAGTGCCTTAAAGGCTCACTCAGATGATTGCAGGCAGTTTTCACCACTGCTCACTCAGCCACATCTCAAGTTATGTGAAAAATCACCTCTGCTGATTAGGACAGGGCTTTCCTTCCTGATTGCATTGCCCTGTTTACTGTCATTGAATTCTTGAATCAGGAGGACGTTCTATTTGTTTCTCAAATTTTAATTGCTGTATGACTTTCCTCTTCTTCACTAACCTGCTTTTACGTTTTAGCAAACATTCCAGAGGTAATTGCCGAATTCATATATTCATGGAAATCCAGCAGATATGTACGATAATAGCACAATCTGATATTTATGAAGTGCCACTTTTCTATAAAGGTAGAATTTCAGTTAATTATCACCAGGCTGTTTATTAACACTTGGAAATGGAAAAATAATGAATGGGCACATCGTTTATTCATTAAAATGCTGATGATGAGTTGCCCCATTCATAAATTAGTCTTGCATTTCCCTTCAGCGAAGCACTGCCTGTGCTGGTGGATTTTGAAGGTCAATTGTACTTTAACCCACAGCTTCCTGCAAAGGGGGAACATGTTGCCTTGGACTGTGATCACAGTGGCTCTTGTCAACCAAACAGAGTCATTCTGTGAGCAGTTTGGCTGCCAGGGTGTGTAGGCAAAGGGAGAGAGCTGCAGCAAGTGCTGCTTTTCAGGAGATAATTCTCTTTCACTTGGAAGCACTACATCCATCTCTATCAGACAGTGAGGACTGATGCACTGGGCTGGGAAGGCACTCCTGTGGACATCCCAATACGTCTTCTGAGATCAATGCCGTTCCCTCTGACAGCCAAACCTCAAGCTGTTCTTGAGGATAGTGCTATTTTACTCCTGTCCCTTTGATGAGATATTACACCCTTCTGACTGGCAGAGTACATGAGCAGGGCATTTTAATATAGACACAGGTGACAGAGAAATACAGAGTAAGTATCTGAATATTTTGGGTCACCTATTACCCTTTTTCCATGGGACATCCCTTTCCCATCTCTGGGAGGACTGTGTCAGGGTGGGTAGAGCCCTATGGGAGGAGAGAGACAGCAGGGGCAGAGCTGATAGAGAGGCTGGGCAGAGGACACATCCTCACACCTCACAGCTGTTTACTATTCAGGGCAGCATGGAAAAGATGCTACACTAAAATGAGATCTAATAGAAAGACTTCTTGAATTGCTACAGTCATTAAAATTATCTAGCACTTCTTCCCAGGATAATGTTATCCCTGGGGTCAATATAAAATTGCATATTTCATTCTGCCTATGCTCAGCCTTCCTGCAGCACAGGCTGGATGCTGCTTCATGCAGTTGAGGAGCCACTGATAACTGCTATCCTGGGGGTACATGGACACTTTCCAAAAAGTTCACTGGATGCCTTGGTGCAGGGGTGCCATTGAAATGTCAGCAGTTATGAGTGCAACAATTTTGCCAGATGTGCTAAACATGACAAAGATGACAAAGTAGGTGCTGAAAAATTCTATGATGGTTAAATGGAGAAAATGTCTTTGAAGCCATCTTGAGTTGATGTCTGTTTCCAATAGGTTTGGAGTAATTCACAGCACAGCTGGACCTTGAGAGAGACCTGAGGTGTGAAACGACACAATGAATAGCTAATAGTGGCAATTTCTGGGACAAAATATATGCCAATATCAAGAGTGAAGCAAGCACTCTTATCTGTGGGCTTTGCTACAGGCAGTAAGCAGCTCTCTCTTCTGAGAAAGAAAACCCTGTATCGCTAAGAGAAGGAAGAGTAATGAAGTTTAACACTGCAGCTTCAGGTCTGGAGATGAGCTTCCGTCTCACATGTCTGGGTCAAACTCTGCTAGTAGCCCCATGCATACATCCAGTTCCCCTGAACATGGTTAACAGTGACATTAGCTAGATGCTCCTGTGAGTATCTCAGCCACTAATGCATTTGCTCTTCTGACATCATAATCACTACTTGCTCAGACAAGGGGGAGTAAGAGGCTTGTTTTAAGAATGATGGCAAAGCGAAAGACTGAACCCAAAGGGCCACAGGACAGATGTTGTCATCCAAACGTGAAGCCACCTATAAGCAAGGTGGGTTTTCTGAAAAAGAGGTCTACAGGGGTCTTGAATGGGACCAATATCTCTCAAGTGTTCATGCTGCGCAGAACTGTTCAAAGTCCAGCCTGCTAACGTTAGTTACTAAGACTATATATTGGCTTATTTTTCCAGTGGTATGTTTGAAAACAAGAATGTAAGAATCAAATTCAGACTGGGGTTTTTTTAGCTGTCTTTAAAAATGCATAAAGTTTTGCTTCAAGTGTCACTGTTGGAGTTTTACTATTATGCTAACAATCCAGGCTACCCGCTGAATGCAATGGGCTACAGGCTCCATTTGGGGATTTTGCCTACTGTGAGCATTTTTTCGTTTCTTTTAAAATAAAATACCATTCTCAAGTGCCCACCTTTCACAGTTCCTTTCATATATTTTAAAATAAAAGAATGTTTCAAGAAATTATCTCTACTTTCATATGCATTGCTTATAAAGTAAAAATATTTCTGCATTGGATTTTTCCTTATCAGCTATAAATAAAAAGCAAAACCCACCAAACTTTTACCCAAGTTAAGGCACTCTACATTCTTTTAAGGACTGTGATCCTTCACAAAGTAACCAACTGAATTTTAAAATACATGTCAAATGAAATGACTTGCAAGGACAAGCTGAAGCTGGCATTTGACTTTTTCTTTTGAAGTACAACTAATTTTCTTACAAAAGTACAGCATCAGTTCCTGCAAAGCACTTCTTTTGTTATTGATTAGAGAGATATAATATATAAAGCTGCTGCCTGTACCACTCTACAATAATTAAAAGTACTTAATCATGCAGCTTGGAGATTTATTTTAAATGCCCAAAATATGTTCCTTATTGTGATTCACAGGAATTTACTGGTCTAATTTCTTTAGAGACCAGCAGGAATATATATTGACTCTGGTTTATTTATAAACCAGCTATTTAAATTACCAAGTTATTTACATTGTTATTGTTTCCATCATTTAGTCACCATTTGCAAAGATTTCACATTGCTCTTAATTTGGCACTCCCTAGTGCTAGTAGTACTTATGGGAGGTTATTTAGAAGGTAGACAGCAAAGCCTCTTGGCACCTTCTTGCCCCAGATAGGCATGTTCTTTGGATGATCTCCTTTGAAAGGGAATAACATGCAGAACTAAGCCCTGGAGAATGTTGCACCTACTTATCTTCATGGTACTAGAAGGAAATAAGGCACTTTGCAAGGAAATGTAGATCCAGGAGGTTCAGACCTCAAGGTCTGAATTAAAGAACCTCTGACCAGATGTTTATAACATTACCCACTATAAATTGGTCTGTTGGGGAGAACAGAGATCACCAGGGGAGGAATATGATTGGACTGAAGTCCCCTGAGATCCTGACTTGATTCTGGGATTATGTGATGAAACGAGACTTTGGATGGACTTGACTGACCCAGCTCCATCTCAGTCCACCAACAATACATATAAAACATCAAGACCAAAAGGCTCTGAAATTGCTGTAAGAGTAACTGAGGAAAACAGCTATTAAAGGAATATTTCATTCCTGAGGGTAAGGACATTGCGTACTCTTTCATTTCTAGCAGCATTTTTTTTAAAGTCTCAAGCACACAGAACACTACTTATTTTCACAGTGCTCGCTCTCCCTTTCTTCTTCTTCTTTTCTGCCTTAAGCTCTGTGTGTAGAGGACTGAGGATAACAGCTATTATTTAACAAGCGGCTTTTATCCCATGGCTGAGCCCTGCACTGAAGGGCCTCCCTGACTATCTCCACTCGAGAGATAACTGTCGAGCAGACCGTGATGAAGAGCAACCCCAGCGGCCCCTTTGGGGAGGAGAGCGGCAGGTGCCCGAACCGCGGGGAGACCACGCTTTCGGAGGCTGAAGGGGGAGAGGGGTGAAGTGCCCTGGTGAGCCGGCCAGCCTCTGCATGACGGCAGACCTGCCAGGCACCGGCGGGACCAGGAGACGACATCTGACATCGCGCCGAAAGCCTTTCAGAGCGGATGAAAGGGATTGCAACACAAGTGTTTGCACTGGGCTCTCCTTTGAGTCAGCTTTAGGATGATTGTCCCCGGCGTGAGCCTGGAGAGGCAACTCATGTTTTAGCTTGGTTTGACCTCAGCACTACGGGCACTGAGAGCTGTGTACAGTTATACAACTCAGTTTTTATTTCCAACAGCAAAATACCGAATGGATTCAAAACACCACAGCGGGAAAAAGAAAAAACTTTACCAAAAAAAAAAAAAAACAACTCAAAAAACCCAAAAACCACACACACAAAAAACCACAGAAGGTTGCAAGCACTGAGGTTTATGTCCTTCTAAGCGCTTCAAGAAGGACCCTCAGACAGAGGAATGAGTGCCGTGAATGGCACACCACCCAAGGGCAGCTTGGGAGATGCCTGTGGCTTCAGAACAAAGTTGTCCAAACCTCACCTTAAAAGCAGGGCTCGATACGATGCTGAAACAAGGTGCCCACCAGTCGTGGTACCTGCCACCGCATGTTTTATTGTGGCTGCTGCTGTGATGAAAAAGCCAACAGCAACAAATAAACTCCCTGAGGGAATCTGGTCTCTTCTACAAGGAGATAATTGCTTCTTTCTTAAGGAGGAGATTATTGAAATGCATGTTGCCTTGTATTTCTAAATAGCCCATTTCACATAAGATATTAATGCCTTCCCTTGCACAATGCAGGCAGATCCAGAACACATTTTGGAACAAGGAGAATTTTTTATTTTAGTGGCCTTTGGATCATGCCATTGCTGTTTTTACATTCAGAACATTTTTAAGGGAACTGAAAAAGTTTCAGAGGTATGAGTCCATTCCCAAGCCAAGAGAGGCTGATCCAGAAATTTTACAATACTGTACTTTCTCTCAAGATATCCAAAATGCCATGAATTATGTATCCAACCTTGAAATGTTGTTAAAAATATAGTAGAAAGTCACACATTGTGCATATTTGAGTTTTTTCAATACTCATACTTCAGAGGTTTGAGCCAGATTTCTTCTTGTCCCTGACATTTGTCCACACTGAGAACAGAGTCCAAAATACGCTTAAAGGCAATTGAAAGTTGCTTGGAATTTTTCTGATTCAAAGCATTTACTTACTGTGCAAGCTGCCAAAAATCCAAACAGTTTTAAAACACTGGACACCTCATTTTCAGTTTTTCTCAGCAGTCATCCCATTTATTTCTCTGGAGCTTTAATATTCTTACAGGTTTTATTTAATTTTCACATCATGCATTTCAAGTTCATCTTTGTAGAGTGCCTTTAATAGATATTGTTTTAATTCCCAGCATACAGATCTTCATTGTTATTTATTGTTAATGTTTCATCTTGGATTACACCCAAGAAACTGAAGAACTTGGCTCCAGAACATGGCAGACATATAGAGGGAATGCTCTGACAAGTGAATTTGAGATTTAATTGGCTTGTACAACTAGATGCTGGATTTGAAATGTATTGACAGAAAAGAACTGAAAGAGAAGCCTTGAACAGTACAAGCATTATTATGCTGATAAAATGGAGAGCAAAATGACTAGCGATATTGCTTTTTCTGGTTGTTATCAGCCATCCAGCATCTCCCAAATTAGCAGAGAACCTGTTCTTCTGTATGTATTGAGCTGGTGTAAAGCAACTTCTTTTCAAGTCAGGACAGATACACCATTTTATGCCACCTTTGCAGAGGAAAAACAATATAAGATAGATATTAGAACTGCATCTGGCAACAAAAATGAGTGTCCAAACCATAATGCCTGATCTAAAAAAGAAGAATAAAGTAGCTTAATTTCAAAGCACATGGACAGCAGATACAGTCATTCACTCACAAGTAGGACAGAGGATAATGTCTCCCCATTCTCTGAATTCCATATTCTGACCACTGGGGAAAGATAAAGAAAAGGTTAAAAAAACCTCAAAACCCAAACAAAAAAATTGTCTCTGACATGTTAGGGGAAATTCCAGAAAAATCTGTGTTTAGAGCACCAGTTGCTGCAAAGGATTCCAGTATTCATCCATCTTCCCTTTAAAAACCTTTTGTTATCAATAATAAAGGTAATTCAAACATGGATAGATTCTATTTTATGCTGAGAAGAGCTAACTGTGGTCAAGGGCAAGACATGAAAAAATCTATTCCGAATTTTCAAATTGTGAGAAAAGGAGACCTTTTATCACACTAAAAAAAAAAAAAAACACGTTCATTCGCATAGGTATTGAAATCCTAACCTTTCCTGCTCTGAACCATATTACTCAGGTGGGAGGATAGACGAAGCGAGAGAGGGGCAGAAGATGAGAGGAGCAGATTGCCTTATGTCATCAATTTGTGCATTGTAGATGAAATTAGAATACATACTTTTATGACACTAAGTGCTAATTCTTCAGATCTTAATTGATGCGGGAGGGGGATTTACTTGATTAAAGACAGTAAAATCCAAACCAGCAGAGATTTCTGCTTAAAAGGAGCATACATGTTATGGTCTGCAAAAGAACCTGAGAACTGGAAAATTAAATACACTGCTATATTTCTTCAAGGAGATAAGCTTATTCCTACTCAGAATGTATTTCATTATTTCAAAATCCATTTTCTCTGAAACTCTAAGTTTCAATAACCTTTTACAATGAAACAATACCTACTTGAAAGAGTCCTAATGCAATGTGTGTTCTGTTGAAGCAAAAGGAAGTGCTACAAACCTCTCTCAGATTTAGCAAATTACTTATTTGTTCTCCCCCTTCTAAGTCAAATTGATGTGCAGCATTTCTGAGAAAGATATTTTATGTGCCTGGATTAGTATAGGTGTACACAGCACATTGCCTTTGTCAAATATGAGATAGATGAAAAAGCAACTTTTATTTTAGCTACAGAGAGTATTTACCAGCCTGCTCTGTTACGTGTTAATTCACTTACTTACATATCTTGGTAGAAGCATCCAGATCACCTGATGCTGCTGTTTATTATTGGTTTATTTTTTTCTTAGCCTTTCTTCTGGCTCTCTGTGCAGATTTTACAATGCTTATATGGTTATACATGCACTTCAGTTGTGACTACACAACATAATAGCCTAAAACTTTTCAGATTTGGAGACATTTTGGCTGGTGGCCAGTGAGGTGAACAAGGAGGGTACTGGCTTTATAATGCTTCTTTGTCCTACAGTTGTTGGCCAGTGAAGCAGATGGAACAGTCCTTAAGAAGAGACATTTTTGATAAATCCTAGTGCTCATCTAGGTGTCAGTGGGGAACACAGAGCTCCTGTTATGCTTAGCTTTAGGACTATATTAGAGAGGAACATAATAATTTTTTTATCTGTCTGAAATTTCATACCCATAACTTGATATGTGAGTGCAAAAAATGAAAATCTCTTTCTGTGAAAACCTTCCAATTGGCTTTAAAATGTTTGTGATTTTTTCAGAAAATGGACCCATAAAATCATGTTCTGTTTCACTGATTACCTCCCCATTGACTCACAAATAAGATCCTGACACTCCCATAGGACAAAGTAAAAGTGCAAGTGCACAGGGATGGTGCAAGTCTCCCTCGGCTTCCCACACCAGCAAACCTCATTTTAACAGCCCTGGGAAGGGGCTGTGTGTGCCACTCACTGCTCTGTTGAGTTGACAAGCAGCAGTGCTGGTCCAGGCTTCAGCCACTGTAATGAAGACAGTTCCTTCTGAAAGAGGAGTAAATTTTTTTCAAGCAGAATTCTAGTCTTTAGCTTATAAAGTAGTGTCATGCCAGGGATAGATTTGGACCAGTAACCTACCTAGAAAAAGGCTTTATATCATGTGTTTCTCCCCTTAGGAAATAAGTCACCTACAACCCAAACATTGGTCCTTGTATTTAAAAATACTTCACTGCATATTCATAATCTGCTTTTTGTATATTTATGCCTCTAATATTTGTAAATTCATATTATGCATCTCTCTCCCTCTCTTAATCATCACCTACCAAAGATAACTAGTTATCTTTCCCCTTGTAAATGAATTCACTCCATGCCCCTAATTATTTTTGTAGGTCTCGTTTCTCCTGTAAGACAGAATCTTATGATTAAGGAAGTGCCTCAGATGAATTCATTTTTCCTGAATTGTGTCTGTAACAAAAAAATCCTTCTGAAAGTGTCTGAGACTTTCTTTTTATTTCAAGTGCAGCTCTACTGTCTATTCAGTTTCAGATTCTAGAGACATTTTTATTCTTAATTTCATGGCCAAATTGCCTTTTGCCATTCCTGATAGTTCTGTTTCATTGTCATTTCTACCTATGTTTTCTGCTTTTCAGAATATCCGTATTATAGATAACTTTTCATTAACAAGTGTTTTTTCAAAGGTAAATATAAGTCACAACTAGGGAAATATGTCTTTGTTCAGCTTACAAATTTTTGGATTGGACGGGCTTTGAATGACCTGATGTAGTAAAAGATGACTCTGCCCATGGCAGATGAGTTGGAATCAAATCATCTCTAAAGTCCCTTTCAACCCAAACTGTTCTGTAATTCCGTGATTCTTTGTGTATTTATGTCAGAGAAAACCCTGCGTATAGAAGGAGGAGTTTATTTGCCTTCTCTGCTGTCTTTTGCATCTTAATGAGTTAAAACTTACGTAAGTGAGTGTCGTAGGGTAAGAAAGTGAAAGTAAAACCGGTCTTTTTTCCTACCATACCATGCGGGGTTCCTGGTGGTCGCGCAGGAGCCCGTCGGTCGCGCACATGGGACCGGCGGCAGCGACAGCCGCAGCGGCAGCGATGGCTGGATGGCCTCGTGGAGCAGCAGGGGCTGTGCTGGGGCAGGCTGTGCCACTGTCCTGGATGCCCTCGGCCGAGCCGTGCTGCGCCTGTGCTGCGGCGGAGTGGCAGCGGCGGCATGGGCAGCGCGGCAGGCGCGGGTAGTGCCGGCCGCTTGGCCCATGAGCCCGCTGCCCGGGCGAGCGCAGGCAGCACCAGTTGAGCGGCAGCAGCGGCGGCAGCAGCAGCACAAGCAGCACAGTGCGGCGAGCGCCGGCGGCGCCAGCCGCCTGGCCCATGCGCCCGTTGCCCGGGCGAGCATGGGTGGCACCGGCCGAGCGGCAGCAGCGTTGCTTAGTGTATGTGTCCCTGCGGAGCGGTGGCCAGCCCGGGGGCACATGGCGCTGGCGGCGGC
>VYZS01092378.1:13007-33943 GCA_013400695.1 Neodrepanis coruscans | reverse complement strand
CTTCTCTTGGACATCTCTTGTCAAAAATCGCTAAATTTGTGGTAAAACCACAACAGTGAGAAGAATCACTCTTCCATCTAATTCAGCTTTGGCCCCTCTTACGGCTGAAGTTTTGGGAAAGGTTTGCTTGTGCTTCTGCAAGCCAGAACAAGCCCCATGTCTCCTGTAAGAGAACACAGTCCCTGGAAATACAATATTTGGCTCACTGGATACATGGCATATATAAAAAATTTACTCAGAAAATGATATTCCCATACATTTTGAATGTAGGACTTTTCAGAAAGCTGCTTGTTGCATTTTGTCCTTTCTCATAATCTTTAGGAAACTGCACATACTGGAATATAAAAAAACAGTAGTCACAGAAAATCCTGTCACTAACCAAAACACTCATGTACTTAATCCATCTCCAAAGCAATTTTTCTGGACATACTGCAAATCCCTAGTGTACTATGATTATTTGAAAGTCTTAAGTAAAAAAAAGAAAAATCCTATGTTTCTTTATGAAGAAGAGAAAGAAATATCTCATGGTTAGTTCTGCTGACTGACAAAACAAATGCATGAAGGCATGGGATATTTCCATGAGAAAGTATGTTTAAAAATGAAGGAGTCTACTGAGGAAATGACCAACTTTTTTATGATTCCTGTCCTCTAAAGGTTGTCATCATGACCCTTCTTGTGTTAGTACAGTCACAGCCCTTCCCCTCCATACATTGTCATTCACAGCCCACATGTGTGGGCACTGAACAAGGCACTTAAAAAAATTTTGAAGGAAAGCTCTACTGCCCCTTATCACACAACCACCTTAAGATTTTGCTGTCTTAGGCAGGCAAAATATTATCTTTCCCAAAACACAGGCGTCACTTTGCCAGTCATTGCTATTCATCCCAGTCTTCTTCCACGAAGCAACATGACATGTTTTCCAATTAGTTTATAGATCCAGTAGCTACAGTCCCATTTCCATGTGTTGCACTCCATTTGTTGCTTAAATGAAAGGCCCTACAGAGACCACAGGCCTGAGGAATTACTGGCATTAAAAACAAAACATGTTTAGATAAAGATTGAAGGAGAACTGATGAAGGAAACACAGACACTGGTAGGAAAGAATAAAAGATTAGGACAAGTGAGAAACATAGATATGGCACCTGATTTCATGATTTAAATTTATTTTGAAGCTATTCAGTTTTGGCTTACATGGATAATTACTGGCAACTGCATGAGATATATTTATAGGAATTTTGATACTCAACTGTTACAGTAATATAAAAGAACATTGATCCAAACCTGCTATCCTGCTTCAATAGATTTGATCCAAACCTTCTACATCACATGAGCCAGGAAATTTAAATTGTGATAAGGTCAGTTATATTCATCAGCTCTTGCTTTGGCTTCTGAGAGGGTCTTGGAGTTCAGGAAGTGACATGAAAGGCAACAGCAGTCCTACAGTACATTTTCCTTTATATGTTTGTTCAAAGTCATCTTTATTCCACTGTGTATTGTACAGTCACATTCAAGTCTGTATTACCTTTTTCTTGTAAAAGCATACGGGACATTTTTATGGTTGATTTCCTCCTTCGTGGAACATTTTCTGGAAAAGACAAACAGAATTCCATCAGCAGTTTTAGAGAGGTAAAAAAAAAAATAAATTTTGGCTTTTAGAAGGTTTATGGTAACTTCACCTCTTCTTTGGTTCCTTGGTAACAGCAAAGAATACTGACATCTGATCTGCAAATGGTGTGCTCCCTAATGCTTACTAAGGAGCATGTTCTTTAATACACTTAAAAATAGACTATTCAATGAATTTAAGCTATTTGAATATATGAATTCTTCCAAAAGCAAAGTGCATGTATGTCCGAAACTAGATAAAAAGTTAACTGAAAAGACAAACGTTTTATTTAAATTTGCTCATTGCTACAAAACAGAAAGAGAAGTAAGAGTCATTGACATCTGTGCAATCTTCATATAAAAGGCACTAATTAAAAGGTGTTAAAAATAAAAATTTTTACGTGTTTTTCACATGAGTGTATGCTCACCTACAGGATGCATACAGTGTAAACAGGTAAAAGAAAAATCGCCAAGAAGTCTATAGCAAGGAATATTATATACAGAAGAGGTTTTAATTAGCCAGAGTTTTAATGGGATGGAGAAGAGAATAAAAAACTGGTAATGAGGAAAGTATTAAATTTTATAAGTGGCCAACCCTTGATCCCCAGGGTGAGAAAACATAAGAAGAGAGATATTAGGGTGAGCAGTGAACAGAGAGAAATGATGAGGGAAACAAGGCAACTACGATTATTGAATTTACTCAAAATACTTGCAAACAGGCAGTTGAGACCAATCTGGCATTTGCTGTGGTTAGATGAGCTGAGATACATATTTCATCTTGGACAGCTAACTGCCACACACTAGAATATTTTCCACAGAGCCTGATATTCCCCACACTCAATTTATGTGGATTAGGTGAAATTTCCTCTTTCTTTTCAGCCAATTTTGGCAGGCCATTGTACATTACCAAGGGCTGCCATTATCTTCCTCTGAACACCAGCAAAATGGTTTGTAATTTTATATCAGTATTAACAAAGAAACCTGTAACATCTAGCTACATTATTTTAAATAATGCAACCCAGCAATCATGTCAACAAGCAGAATCCTCGCAAATTAGAAAGTTTTTATCTGAAAGAAAACAACAATATTTACTTGCTATCACTTACCTTCAAACTAAAATCAGCTGAGCAACTTAAGAGTGTAAACAACAAGCGTAAACTTTATTGGTTTTACATTTTATCTTCGAGGAAATGCACTGGATAGATATAAAAATCCTTGTATTAAAAGTAATGCATTTTAGTAGGACTGGTGTAATTGGGTGTGTGTTCAGCACAGGAAATATGCTGTAATATGTCATTACCCACTGGACTTGTGTCAAAATGCCTTATGATAAATGAACATCTACATAGATATTTACTATATTTAATCTCCTTCAGTAGTAGAAGTTAGGAATGCAATGAATTTGGTTGACATTCCTAAACAAGACTATTGACTGATGTTAGTTTCAGCAGAAAACCCTGCAACCTAGGTGTTTTTCATTTTTCTGTAAATGTATACTTTTTATCAAAAAAGATTTCTGGTTTCCATTGCAAAACAATATGGTAATTTGAATTAACCTATTCTGATAACCTCCTGAGAGACTTTTCCAAGATCTTAAATAGACAATGGATCAAAATGCTGAGGAGAGGAGGAATTTATGGGAAGATCAGTGTATTAGATAGTAGTCCATCAGTACTAGATATTCAAATCAATAACTTTCAAAAAACAGTAAGTTAAAAAATTATTAGACGAAGGCTTTATCAGATGTGAACATTTTAACGTAAACAGAAAAAACAATGCTTTAGTGGGTTACAGTAGTAAACCAAAAATACTGAACCATTATCTCATGATAGGACATAATGAGCTCTGTGAACTAATGCATCTTGAATCAGTTTGGGACCAGCCTTATTTTCACCAGCCTTATTTTCACTGACACAAAGAGTTTCTGCCTTTGTGTGTGTATGTGTGTACATGTGCCCATGTCATTATAAATTGTGCTTATTATTTCTACTCGCCACCTTAATGATGGAGCCACTTCAGCATTTCAATACAGTCAGCAAGAACACTCACTAGGGAAACTGGAGGGAGTTTTTTATGGGCATTCATATTCCTCTTGCTAAAATTATACCTGTAAAAATATATATTTCACTGACCTTTCTCTTACTTAACATTAATGTGATGTTTTGGTTTCCATAGATGACCTGCAAGGGCTGGGGATAATATTTGCTTTCCTCAACATATAGTTTGCCTTCTGGCAGGCTTTTTTCTACTTTACTCTGAATCACCTTAGACTGGCTATAGCTGGACAAAACGCTGTGCTGGATGCATAAATTACCTTAGTGCTGTGATGCACCACATCAGATTGGCAGGAACTCAAGAAAATCAGGGAGCCAACTTGTCTATGGCATGTAACAGTGATCCACATCTTAGAGTTCTGAGGTGCTTCCATGTAATTCCGTCACTTTTACAGGACTTCAGACACAGGCTGTGCCTTTCAATGCCACAGCTCTTTTCTGGTACTTTGCAGCTTTCTTGAATTTGATATTAAATTGTCTGAAAGGGTTTCATGACTGGTGGCTCTTGGGGCACATGAATTAGGTGCTCTGTTCATCCATCTTCTTGAAAACAAATCTGTCACCTGGCTGCTTACCACCAAGGACTTGTTAACCTGTGCAGCCTTTCTTTGAAAGCAGTAAGTAAGAGCACGAGAAAATTGTTTGTAAATTCAAGATAATTATACTGAAAGTATCTCAAAGCCAGGTGTGTACAAACCCTTAAGTATTTTCTTCATACAATGCTTTGGGATGGAAAACCCTATAGAAGTACAAGGTCTTGTTAGTAAACTTTCCTTACTGTTATTTTTCTGGGTAGGACCATAGATAACGTGGATTGGCTAATGATTTCCTAAAAATGCAGCTGTACTAATAACAAGATATATACAGTCAGGCTGGGATCCTTCTTAGTCACTGTGATTACTCCCCTCTACCCAAGGCATTTTATAAAATATGATAATTAACGCAGCACCTTCAGACAGTCAAAATTTATTGCAATATATATGTTCAGGAGTGTTGGTAAAAGGCCAGTGCTGGCATTTCTTTAACTAATAATTATTGTGTTTTATTGTTGTTGTTCTCTAACACATTAACAAGCAAGGACTCAGCTTTATTAGAATTCACTTGGCCCCACTATTCCATGCATATTTATTATGCAAGAGAATAGGATTCTCTTCCTCTAGCCTTCACTAATTTAAAAGAAGATATCCTCAATGAAATGTATTCAAATATTTTGACATTTTGCTTCACCTCACTTACAGAGCAGAAATTGTTTCTGACAGTTATTATACAGTACGGGAATCCTGCTGTTTCACTCTGCTGAAGCGCAGGTTGAAAAGACACAGCAATTGCATTTTGTTCAAAGAGTGATTCTCTGGCCTAGAAATAGCAAGACTGTCAGCTGTGATTCACTAGAAGTTTAGATAATATCCACTCTGTACCCCTCCACCAAGAACATGCAATACTTTTTTTCTCCTCTTCGACTTCTTAAAACAGAAGAAAAATGAATCAAAGTGTTGAGTTGGAAGGGAAATTTAGTGCCTCCAACTCTGAGATCTGAAGTGGAGGAATGCGTAGATTTTGAAATGTAAGTGAAAACTGGGAGAATTGAAAGTGAGGGAAGTTGAGTGGGAATTTTTTTCTTCTTTCAGGTGCTTTCAGTTCTGTGTTATAAGCAGACCTATTTATAAAACGAAATCAGAAGAGGTAACAAATATGAATATCTGGATATTTTCAAAGATTTAAAATTACCAAAATAATTATAGGCAGTACCTGTCTGACTAATCTTTTGTATTATGCTTCCAGTCATGCTACATGTGTGGTAACACCGATTTTAGCATAATAGCTAAATATAAATATATATATAAATTTAAATATAAATTTTTATATAAATATAAAAATATGTATGGCATGATGGCAAATTTCTCAGCTAATGCTCCCAAAATATCACTGTAAATGAAAACCTCAACCTTTTTTCTTCACTTTTTAGAAGGCATTTTAACAGTCTCTCAAATATATATATGTTGAAAATGAAATTTTACCTTTAGATCTATACAGTCAACTCTGAGCAAAGTTAAGAAGGGTAGTTAGTAGCATATTTAACACTTTATTTAACCTAAAGTTTCACAAGGGTTGTTTATTCAATGGCAAGTAGAACACTTGGAGAATCTGAAGCAGGAGGAGGATGAAAGAATACACGGAAAAAACTATGAAAGGCTCTCCTAGATGCTTTGCTGTTTCCCTTACTGTTCATGTTATGCAGATCCTATATCAGAACTGAGGGTTCTCTTTTCAGAATAAGAAAGAGGAAACCAAATGCACAGTGAAAAGAAATCACAATAGTGGTATTTAATACAGTTCTTTAAGATTTCAGAAACTGAGTTTCTGTCAAAACCATAGAATATCACAGAAGGGGGTAGAAGACAGTGATAATAGGGCCTGTTTTTGTAAAAGAAGATTGTTCAGCTGTAATCTCTGTTCATGCTCCTGTCATATCATAGGAGAATCTGACTATTACATTGATGAGAAAATAATGAATATATCTGAGAAAAGCACATGGCTTGAGGTGTTTCCTAACTTTTCTGTGCAAATAAAAGCATCCCATACAGGGACTGACATTATTCACTGGAGTGAAATAATGAGAGCAGCTGCAGGATGTGGCCCTCCTAGTCCTGGAGGTGCAAGTCTGGACTGTCAGATGGGATGAGCAGAATGGTGTGCAACCTCATATCACACCCTGGTCTATTAAGGCAAGCAAATGGAAGCTGTAAATCAGATTTCAGTTTCTGCCACTTTGTCAGGGGGCTGGAGGAAATGGGACACGTGTGAAGGGTTCCCCTGAAGGCTTTGAAGAGAGTGACATGCTGCAATTCTTTTCTGCTAGTTGCTCAGACATGAGGCACGCTTACCTCCACAGAGCGGCACAGAGATGGGATGATTGTAGCAGGAGCCCTGCCAGAACAATCACCCTTTAGGGAACCACCCCATTTTCAAACATAGGGATCACTGACTGCCCAGAATGTCTGTTCTCCCCTCATCAGAACTGCATCCAGCACTCCTTCAGGCACAAAAAGTTTCTTAGCCTCCTCAGCCAATGTTAAATCTCTTCCTCATAAAACATGAGCCTGTATACATTCCTGACCAAGTCCAGCCCCTGGCCCCCACTGTCCCTAAAGAGGTGATCTTCTTGAACATCTTCTCCCACAGAAATAATCACACATGCAGACATAAGAGAGTGTCAAGTCTGGGATAAATGGGTTGATCTTATTTGCACAGCCTGCTTTTGAGACCTCTGATTCCACATCATATTCCTAGAGAATCAGACTTTATACGTGGCAAAATCTCTCAGGGAACAGTTCCTGGCAGAACAGGATGTCTTCTGGAAACATGGATTCTGGAAACAAGTCCAAAAAAACTTGTATTGCCCTTGATGGCCCTATGTATGTGAAATGTCAGCTGATATTTATGTAACTATATGTGCCAGCTTGTGCAGTGGATGACACCATTGGAATGGATGATATTAGGGGCATTGACCGTGAGGGCTTATAGAAAGATACAGTACATCTGCACAGTGTCTGCCATCATGCAGATATGTAATTAATCAACTATATGTACTGTCTGGACACAGCCCTCGTAGTGGGATATGCCACTCTCTTGTTTTTCACAGTGCCTGAAAATGTCCCTCTCTACTCTGTGCTCTCTCGACTCTGTTCTACATTCTCTACAAGCTTAGGACTGACACAAGCAGCATGGGAAACTGGTTGCAGACAGGGTTTCATGAGCACTATCCACACACTGTAGTTCTCCATAGGTCAGGAAAATAAACACCACCAAAAGAACCTCAAAACAAAACAAAAACAACCAGGGTGCATTAATAAATACACTTTTTGAAGGCCAAGTAAACCCTACACACTGATTCCCAGCAGCTGGTGCAGCCAGTGCTCCATGTCATTGGCTTCCACAGAGGCAGCATATGCCGGGACCTGGCACAAATCACAGGTAACGAACACCAGGGCTGCTCTGCGCACCTATGATGTTGCTACCACGAGAAAGTGTGTGTGGTGACTGAGCTGAGATCCCAGGGGCTAGAGCTGCCCTGCTCCCTGTCCCATGAAGAAAGAAGAGATGCCACAAGACTTCAGGGTGTCTCAGCATAGCAAACACATCCGGTCACTTGAATCAATGACTCAGTGATAGCATATAGAAGAGTTTAGGAGAGTGAAAAGGAAGTAATGTAGACTGTGATCACAAGTTACAATATTTGTATCTTCTGTTCTACTGATTTAAAATTATATTAATTTCTAATATCCACTGCAATACGATTTCTAGCCGATTTCTCCTGACCATCTGCTTCCACATCTGATCTTTAGAGACAGGAACACTAGTGGGCTAAGTAATTCCTACTTAGATCTTGAGCAAATTCTGCTGCACATATTTCAGCACTGAGTTCTCCATAAGTGACAGTCCTTACTGTTCCAGGCTTGTGACTGTTCGAGTGCAGCCTTTTCCATTCATATAAATTGGCACTGAGTTTATTTAAACCCATTACGAGAGGTCTCAGAGATTACTTCTGTTTTGTAAACCATTAGGTAGTAAAAGCAACTGAATGTATCAAAGAATTCTACTACCTAATTATAAATCTGCAGATATCCTCTTTTAAGGAGAATAAAATCCAACACAGTTCAGTTTTACTCTCACTTACTAAGTTAGAACTATGGCCTTTTCTTATTTTAATTGCTCAGAGGTCAATTAAATCCCTCCCAATACTTTTACCAGCTGTTTCCCTAAGAGATCTATGCGTATTTATATGATCCCAATCATCACAGTCTTTCTGCTAATCCCAAGGACTATATTCATAGATTTCTGTTTGCAAAATCCCTACAGGATGGGATAGCACTGTTATCTCCACTGTACATATAAGGAACAGACACACAAAGGGATGAAGAGTTCCCAGCTGGGAGAGAAGGGCCAGATTCCCATGGGATTAGTGCAGTGAAAAGCTTGATACCCCAGTGATCCCTCCAACCACAAAAGTCTGCAATACGGATGCTGTACCCATGTGCAAAGGAAGACTAGAGAAATGTAGTAGCAGAAAGTAGGGACCTCTCTCAAGGTACCTGAGGGCTGAGAAAGGTATCCTTTGTCCAATGGACCAGGCTTCTTCAGTAGAGAACAAAAATAATCAGCAATTGCAAAAAGTGTGCTAATTTTTTTTTGCCTAGAAAAACAGGTGGGATGAATTTTTCTTTCTGTGAGACAGAGATGTCTTGAATAGACCAGAAGCTGTTGCTTAGATGAGTCATGGCAAAGTGAGACCAACTTCAGCTGGGGTTAATGTACCCATTTACAGATTTAATCCTGTGATTATTCAGGGTCACATATGAAATCTGCGAGGCTGGCAAGACACCAAATTCAGATCTCCTAATCGATGTGCAGTTTCCTAATTGCTCAGCAGTCTATGTTTTCAAGCTTCCAGACTCCATATTAACATAAAGTCCTAGCATCAGTTGCAGCTCTTCTTAATGGAATCGCACTTAGAGTAAAATTGATGCCTCTTTAAGAACAAGTCAGTCCTGAAACAACAGGTTTCTGCCAGAACTTGGTCATGTTCTTGGAAAGCAGTGCACTGACTGGGCATCAAAATCAGAGAGCTGTCAAAGTCATTGCAACAAATGCTGGTTTAGTCACTATTTCTTCTCAAAAGCACTCCAGACTTGAGTTTTACCTGTGTAAGGGGTTCAGGATTTGGCCTAGAAGTAATAAAGAAGAAAACTGAATTCCCTATATACCTCATGTTCAAATGCTAAAAAGCATGTTTTTTTTCCCAGATTACTAAAACAGGCCTCACAAGTTTATCAAAAATTCAGTGCTTTCCTTTTACTTAATGGGGAATTGGCAGCACAGGAGTTGAGCTTTCTGCCCAGGTCGTGGAGGGAAAATCAGGAGCAGGCTTTGGGCTGGACTCCAGACCTCTGCAAAATGGTAACTACCTGAATAAAAGCATAGTGTTAATAAGGTAAGACTGCAGCAAGACTGTCAATGAGTACATTAAAATCTAGGATATGAAAAGCAGCTCACTGTTCTTCTTCACTGAAAGTTTCAAGTATGTTTTGGTTGTGCCTACATTAGTCACCCATGCAGACCAGCATGAAAACCTCGAGACAGTAGAAAGGAACAGATGGTTCAGAGAACCTGATGTCAATGTTACGCAGGTTTTTGAATGCCCATTTGTGACTGAAGTGCTCTTCTCCTAATTCCTAATGCACCCTTAATGCCATTTTACGACTGGTTGTACACTGTTGCTATTTGTTCTCAATTTGTCTAAAGAAAGAAATGTTTTGAGGCTCGAGGTGTCTCTTGGTTCATAATTCTGCCATAGTTGCTTTGTCTTATAAGTCTGAGACCTTGCTGTCCTCCTGATTAGTAAGACTAGAAGTCTTGAAGCACTACATACCTCAGACATTTAAAACACCTTCTGTTCAATTCTTGTAAAGCATTAATTCTGTATAGCACATAGCCCTGCATCAATTTCAACTTTGATCTTGAGAAACCGTTCAAACAAGAGATCAGTATTTAAATCTAATGCCCTTATTAGTTCATTCTTGTTCATCTTCCAAATGGAATATCTTTTAGAATTTCATACGAAATGTTGGGATGCCAGTGGTGTGGATGTGTGCTATCATCCACAGATAACAGAAAACACAATGACCTTGATTTGAACACAGGCACCTTAGGTGACAGACCTATGGTAAAGGGCAGTCAGATCTCACATTGTCATTTCAAAGTGTGCATTCAGTTTTTAGAAAACAAGATGAAATATAATTCTTTAGCTTCAAAGGATTCTTTTTGAAAGTTGTGATATTTCAACAAAAGATGACAATGTGCCACCACAGAATAACTTGTGAATGCAAATATGGCTCACCTCATTGTTCCTGGCTTTCTTCAGAAGCTGTACATCTTACTTTTCTAAAAAATGTAGGCTGGAGAACTAACAGAATTTAAAAGAACTATCTTTCAGTGTGAAGAGTTGTAAGAGTGTTAGTTCTACAAGTCTTTAAGGAAATCCAATTATAAGTTTCTTTATATTCATGCACCTTACCAAAAGAGGAACTTTTTTCTCCATTGGTGTCATATTCTCAGTGGGGACTCCACTGTGACATCGGTGCTGAGTTTCAGTGCCTTTCTCATTAGGAGACAAGTGACATCGATCCCCAAGAGGCTAGAGTGGGACCCAGCCATGCTGTCCTAGACAGCAGCACGTTGTAAAAGGGGCTTAAGGTTAATAAGCTCTGCACAAAAGTTCTCGAAGGTCAATGACTTCAAATTTTTAAATGTATACTCTGCAGAAAAAGTGCTGGTTTCCATATTGTATTGTGATCCTCTGAGAAAAATGTTTTCACTTCCCTTTCATTTACAGAGTACATAATCACATGTGGTTACTATCATCATTATTATTATCATAGTTATTATTTTTTACTAAAGAGTTTAAAACAAGTGTCTGTTTGCCATAATAACATCATACTGATAATTTCTGATGTATTGCCTACAATTTTACAGGTAATAGTGAACTTGAGGAAATCTGAAGTTACAAAAGATCAAAAAAGATTAACCGGAGTACTAATTCAATCTACAATATTTCAGACTTACGAAAGACTTTTTTAACACTGACAGTTAATCATAACACTTTCGAATGAAAAGCCTCCTATCTCCTATGCCAATCACATTTGCCGCAATATTTCTGCTAACAATCCCTTACTGATAGACCTTGGTGCTGTGATATCCTATTCCATTTCTCTTTATCAGTAAGGGTTTAGACATTTGTGTTTCCAGAAGGCATGACAATGATACACCAAGCCCTAAACAGCCCTTGTGCTGTTGCACAGCTGTCCCAGGGCAAAGGTTCCTCCCAACATCAGAGGATACTCAGCCAGGGGAATGTACAAACATCACAAATGGAAGCATGCCTGTACCACTGATTTGGCATAAGAGGAGCAAGTCCCTTTCAGCCTCTTCATTCAGATCCAGAAGGTGGTATCACCGTGAACCTCCCCACTGCACTCACTCAAAGAACAGCCAGAGCAGATTTGCTCTACAGGAGGTGGACTTAATGAACACACTTCTCCAGCACTGCGGGCATTCATTCCATGGCACTAGACCCAATAATGTCCTCCAAATCTGTATAGAGTAAATAAAATAGGTTTGGCACCAACCGAGTCGCGTCACCTACCTGCTTCTACTGAGTTGTGCTGTCTACTAGTGCAGACACAGCCAACGAGGATGAACTGGGGTGAAATCTGTGACTGCTGCCATCAGTCATCAGTTCCACAAGCATCACATTCTCTTTAAACCTCAGAAACGTGAAAAATGTTTCCTCTCTGTTTCATACGAAGTGTCTGGACAACCTAGTGCTGTTCCATCAGATGACTTTCATGGTCTTCATAGATCCACCAAGACAATATTCTACTTCAGTGAATCTATCATGCTGCCACTGTTCACTTTAGCCACAGACAGAATGCTATTAATATTAAAGATTTCCTTTTAAATAATCAAGAACATTAAGGTCTACAGTTGATAGCACTAAAGTTTAAGGCTTTTATGTCAATATACCAGAGACACACAGCATGTAGCTGAGACAGAAGAGAGAACATCACACGTAAAATACAGGAAGGAAGTGAGAGATTCTAAATCATTCTACTGGATCATTTGGAGCCATTAATGGTTTTGTTCCTCTCCCACCACCAGTGCCTCAAAGCAGCTGACAGCACAGTGCCAGACAGGAGCAGGCAGAACATCCTGCCTGAATGCTCTGCCACCTGTAGAGTGGTCCCACTAGAAAAGGAACACATTAGAACCATGTTTTGCTTATTATATTTTCAAAAAGCCAGGCAAAAAATAGCTTTTTAAAATCCATACAAAAGGATTGTACGTTTGGCATCTTGTGGTAAAGCCTCTTGAGTAATTGTGCAGGGATTTTGGAAATCTAATAATTTGTTGCTAAATTGCCTAATAAAAATTTCTGTGCTTGGACAATGGAGATGCGTAGGAAGGACCAGGCCTCATTTATCACTGTCTTGTGGGTAGAATTTTATTACAATTGTCAAAATATTCAGCCAGATATTAGTGACCACTCTATTGGAAACAGCCATATTGGCCTCAGCAGTTCATGGAAACAGGGTCTCTCTTCAGGGAACCTTGGCACACATGCCCAGCACCCTACTCTTCATTGTAGGCACCCAGTAAATGTGCGAGGCTGGGGTCTCGCTGCTGAGAGCTCAAGGCCTTTAGATCTGGCCCATAATTTAAAGGCTGGCATGGGAAAGAAGAAACAGAGAGGTGCCCACTAAAGACCTTCTATAATCTTTTAAATCTCATAGTTGCGTATGTACTAATTGGGATGGGAAGAGAGAGTACAGAGAAAACATCTTTGAACAGGAACGGGATATTTTCAAAGAATTAGCAAAGTTATGTGCTTAACAAGGATACTGTAACTGTTCTGATAATCCTCCTCCAAAGCACAAGGGATCTAAACTGTGCCATCTTCAGCAGCAATCCTTTCAGCCTCTACAATAAGTAAGAAGCATTTGCAGCTGCAGCTCTGTAGCCTTCCTGGGAAACTCCTTGAAATTGACACAACCATACTGGAAGCTGAGAGGCGGGCCCCAGAACCAGGGGAGCAGCCATGGAGAAGCAGATCCTGTCAGCAGCTATTTCTCAGTTGGGCCCCAAATCAGCAACAGTTTTGTATAGCCAAACTGTGCTTAAACTGGACCGAGCCACCTCTGGTGTCCCCCACCACCAGCAAACTCAACTGCATGGGAACCTCCAGTCCCTGCCAGCTCTGACCTAACAGGTATGTAAAAACAGGCAAATGGAGCTAGACAAAGTAATGTGAACATCTGCTTCACTTTGGGAGCCAGGTGAAGTATAGCCAACGATTTTAATGAACATTTTCACTTCTGAAGGTGAGATGCTTTGCTGAAGTGGATAGGTGGACAGATGCATTTCTGCAATCAATATTCAGCACTAGCAGAAACTGTACTGATAATGTTGAACTGAAAATCTGAGTAATCCTAGCAAGGCACCATGTGTGGCAAGGTGCCCACTGCCCTTAGGAAGGAGGGCAAGTTGCTCTGGGAGAAAGAGCAGGGACTCCACATGCCAAGGAAAAGCACTAAGGACTTCATCGGTCTGGCGTGCACCAACTGAATGTGGAAGCATGTGCATTCATTGGCTGTGCAAATAATAGCCTCTAAATATCACAGTAGCTGAGACAGATACATTTCATACACAGAGCATGGGAGTTTCTCTTTTGATGGAGATCGAAGGACCCTTGAGCTTTTTGTACTGTCCCTTGACAGTGACCAGGATTAGGGCCTAGCAAGAAGAGTAAGAAAAGATCTGCCTCAGTGATGGGGCAATAGTGACTGCCTCAGTCACAGCACCATACTTTCTTACAAGGTCAGTTTTTCTAGCTGTTGAAAAGGCCATGTGTAACAGAGGGTTATACTGACAGCTGTTACGGGAGAATGATAGGTAGGCACAATTCCTACTGCATAGTAATTTAATCTGTCTCTCTGCCTCAGTCATGTTGGTGACCAGCGTTATGAAGTGATCATCACTGTAATACACTAAATTCAGAAACAGGTTTGAAAAAGCATTGGCCTAGTAGAAACTTGGTTTCTCTCTCCTTTCCTCCTTCTCTCTCCTTCCTACACACACCCTAGAACATTCTGAATAATCATCAAATGTTAAGGAGATTGATTTTTGTCCTTTTAAGTATTACATGTGTCTTTGCTTACCCTGCAGATATTTTTGGGGGGACAGGTTCTAGGGACTTGTACCCTTCCTCAGCTTGAAATTACTTCAATGACTTATATCTCATTGGTTTATAATTGCATAATGAGGAAAAAATCTTAACACCTGATTATTTAGCACTGCAGATGCTAAGTACCGATGTTTCTGCTTTGTTTGATGTTTGGTAGTTTCAAATGATGTGCTTTTCACTATGAATGCTGTGTCCAAATTTGTCCCACTGGTGTAAGCCTTGAGTATTCCCACTACTTGGGAGCACCTGTTGCCTTCTTGGGAATATGGCTAACTATTAAAAAAATTACAAAGGAAACACTAAACTCAAATGGTCTTGGTTCTTTTGTTTGAAGAAACACTCAGAACAACCTGTGCACTTATGTTGTTCCCGTTGGAAGCCAGGGGTTAAGGCATGGGTGTGCAGACTATCCTCTGAGCACTGTGCCAGCCTGGGGACAGCACCCATGTCAGCTCTGATGCTACTCCTGTGGCTAAGCAACTCCTCCAGCCCATGAGCTGAAATGTCACCATTCCTGCTGTCCCTTCTGCAGCACAAAACACTGCTTGTTTACAGGGAGAGTGGAGACCAGAGAAGGGGATCTTCATATGGATGCAGCAGGATCTCCAGACAATGAGAGTGTTGTGTGAGACTAGCAGGCACTGTCTGTGAAAACACTAGTCACCCTGGGGAGAAGGAGGAGATGCAGCTCCACTGTAGAGAGAACAGCATGAAAGGGGAGGCTTAAGTCAGTGAAAGTTCAATCTCTGATCTCCCAGAGGGCGAAAGTGGAGTTTTCCCCAGGAGACGCCCCTACTCACACAGGAGAGCAGGAGAAAGGAGCAGCAGCTGCTGCCTTGGCTGCCCAACAGCATCTTGCCCCCATGCCAGGCATTTTCCCACTCTGTGTCACCACTGAAATGTCATCACAAAATCAGCTCAGTGTCAGCAGCTTCTGCCCTATACCATACTAACTAAGGTAGAAACCCGATTAAGTTTGGAGCCCTTGAAACTTACACTAGATTGCAACTGTACAGAGACCAGATCCAGTTTTACGTTGATTTCTACTCACGTACATTCAATGTGCTAATGAGAGCCATGGAGCCCATATCCTCAGGATTGGTTTCTCTCAACAACTTTCTGGCAAAACCTTCATTGACAGCATGTGAGAGCTGGTCAGCCCAAGGTCTTTAGTACATATGTTTTATCCTCTCTTAGAAACCATGTGGGACGGCGTTTTTATGGTTCTATGCCATTTTCTATATGTTTAAAGATAATTTCTATTTGGCAGCCAAAGTAACCTTAGTTCTTGTTGTTGGAATTCACTGCATGTGTTCATCAGTTATGAGGATGTTAAGTTAGAGCAAGCACTGCAGTGGATTGCCTGATGCATCAAGTTGCAAAACTGCCCAAGAAAACACAGTTTAGTAACCTCAAGTTCCAGTTCTGCCCCAACTGCCATTTGTGAACGGGGTTTTTTTATTATTATCATTTTTGACAAAAAGAATTCTAATTGCCCAGCAGCCAAGCATTCTTAGTACTTGCCAGTTTTATTTACCTTGGTTTATTTTGGAAGACCTGAGTTTCTCTGTAACTCATCATTAAAATTACAACACTTAGTGTGTTATTCATGAAAGAATGGAAATTATTTCCTCAGCTTTCCTTTAAGACTGTCCCTTTAAAATATAAGACACCAGGACATCCACTATCATGAAGGTCAAAAGTCAGACCTGGATATTGGCTACAGGAAGTCCCTTGGATAGTTCTGGCCTTCAGCAAATCATCCTCATGTGCCCAGCTCCATGCATAAAGCCTCTCACTGCAGGTGCTAGAGCTGAACTCTTTTTCATTCCAACATCTACAAAATAGAAATTTCAACTCCATAACTTGGTGTCTGAATTCAAGGGCAGGAACACACAGGGAAGTCAGAGCACTACTGCACTACTGTACTACTATAAGCATCACTTCCCTGCCACTTTCTCAGAGCCTAGTATGAGTGCCTCTTCTGCACTTAGTTTGTGTCTGCAGAATATACACACTAAAAATTCCTTAGTGCGGGAAGACTAATTCTGACAGAAAGTGCAACTACAGTCTAATTATATTGGCAATATTGGGGAAAACTCATATATAGATAAGCCCATGAAAAAAATACAAATAGGAACTACCTGTAATCAAAAAAATAAATCTATTTTCATTGCCAAAATTTAGGCAAATATTATGAGTTGTTGGCTTTCGTATATCACACAATTGTAGGGGTCATTTTTCTACTTCTTATTTCAGAGTTATTTTCCTAAAAGGGCATTTTTTACTTTTGACTTTCTAATTTTCTTCCTCTCATGTGCTCCTCCCTAGCATTTTTTCATGTTTTTAGTTACTTCTCTTTGCCTATTAGTTTTGCAGTAGTACTGTGGGCAGCAGTTCTGCTCAGTGGATGATAAAGCCATCAGTGCTAAGTACAGTGCTTTCATTCATCTGTAACATCAACAGTACTTTGGAAAAGGCTGGAGAAGGATGCTACTTATGGAAGCATACATTTCAGCTCTGCAAACTCCGTTGTCTTTGAAAAGCTGTTGTGAGAAAACTCTGGTTGAATCAACTAATGGGGAAAAAGAACAAGTCATAGAAAGGATTTAAGAAGAAATTGCCTGAATACTGTTTCCTCCTTGTTGCCATGCCAGAAAAGAATATGAGCAGCAATTATCACCCAAGAAACAGAAACACAAGTGACAAAATGTCTTGTTTCTAATGGTCAAGTTTAATTTTTCCCTATGATCAGGACATCACTACCAAGTGTGTTGTCAGTTCTATTCCAACAAAAATAGAGGATTTCTACCCAAAAATCACTTAAAAGCCTTCATATGGAAACAAGAAATTTAAAAAAAACTTTCTGGAATGCTTTCTGCACAGAATCATCATCTTAATCCTTAAACCACAGCTGTTCACTGAGACCCTTCCCTCGGAGAGAAAGAAGCTGCAAACAAAATGACAAAACCTTTGATGAATGGCTGAGCTTTTAGTAACTGAGGATAACAAGGAACAGAGACTATGGATTAAATCATGAACAAAATTTTGATGTCTATAGCACAGAACCAAGAATGGATTTAAAAGACTGCACTTGTGAAGCCTTCATGGAAAACACAAAAGATTTTAAAATATGAACTTACATTGAATCAAGTCTAGATTTATCAGACAGGCTTAGTATCTGCTATAAACTGATAATAAAGAGGGAAAGATTAAGGACACTATTCTTGCTAGGACAAACTCACAGATTCTTAAAGAAAGAAAGTGAGGAGGTACTGTATTGCATTTGCATGGCCAGGTTTTGGTAGTGGGGGGCTACAGGAGTGATTTCTGTGAGAAGCTGCCAGAAGCTTCCTTCATGTCCAACAGAACGAATGCCAGCCAGCTCCAAGGTGGACCCTCCACTGGCCAAGTCCAAGCCCATCAACAACACTGGTAGTGCCTCTGGGATAAGAAATTGAAAGGGAGTAAAAGTTAATATTCAACAACAATTGCTACCAGAGAAGAGTGAGAATATGTGAGTGAAATAGACCTGCAAACACCAAAGTCATTGGAGAAGGAGGGGTGAGAGGTGCTAGAGGCATCTGAACAGAGATTCCTCTGCAGCCCTTGCTGAAGACCATGGTGAGGCAGGCTGTCTCCCCTGCAGCCCGTGGAGCTCCATGGTGAGGCAGACTTCTACTTGCAGCCCGTGGAAGATCCCAAGCAGGAGCAGGTGGATGCCCAAAGGAGGCTGTGATCCTGTGAACAGCCTTTGCTGAAGCAGGCTCCTATCAGGACCTCTAGACTCATGGAGAGAGGAGCCCACACTAGAGCAGGCTCCTGGAAGGACTTGTGACCTGTCGTGGTTTTACCACTAGGAAGCGTGGTACTGACAAGAGATGTCCAAGAGAAGCCACACACACCCAAAAAGAAAACACGCAAGTAACACAGTTTATTTCACACACACACAGAACCGACAATAAAGTGCAAAAACCAACAGGGCAGGACTCAGCGCAGGAAAGTGCATAGAAATGCAACTCCAAAAACAGTCCACCCCCCAGGAACATCACAAGAAATGGGACCCTGAGAAACAGTCGACCCCCCCCCAGGAAATACCACAAGAAATACGACCCCGAAACCATTTCCCCCCCCCAGGGATACCACACCGGGCTGCCGCCACTGGATCGCTAATCCGTCCACACGCGGAAATTAGTCTCGGCGTGGAGACGAGGAGCGATGCTGCTGCGGCCGTGTCCAGCACAGAAAAGAGGCAAATGCCGTCCGCTCTCACCTTTTTACAGGGGAGCCCTCTTCACGCATGCGCAAATGGCCCCCAGGGGGCCGGCCTTTCTCCGATTAGATGATTAGCGCCCGGGCCCCGCCCCGAGTAAGGCCCCGCGTGCACACGGAAGCGCCGGGATGGGCTGGAAGTGTGGGTGTCCCCGTGGCCCCGCATGGCGTCCCGGGAGGTCCCGGTACTTCCTCCAGGCCACCCTGACCTGTGCCGACCTGGCCGCAAGTGCCGGGCCGGCCACGCAGCGGTTCCCGTGCCGGGCTGGCCACGCGGTGGTTCCCGCGCCGGGCCAGCCGGAAGCAACGCTGGCCCACACAGGCCAGAAGTGCAGACTGATCATGGCGGCGCCCTCAGTGCCCTGGCTGCAGCCGCGGCGGCAGCTGCTGTGCCGGCCCTGGGCACCAGCGGGAGCCACCGCCACGACCACGCCAATCTCCAAAAATGGCCACACCACCCAGAGTGAATACGATGGGGGGAGGGGGCCACTGCACCCATGCTGCAGGCGGGGAATACAGCCATGCTGGGGACTGGCCCCGTCGCCACCCATCATGGTCCGGGGACAGGGCGGCCCCGCCCCCCGCCAGGATCCAGGAACAGGTGGCCCCATCCCCCGCTCGCCGGAGGTGGGGAAAAGGGAAAAAAGACCAGTTTTAGCTTCACCCCACAACATGACCCCATGTGGGACCCATGCTGGCGCAGCCTGTACCTGAAAGATGGAACCCCATGGGAGAGACCCACACAGGAGCAGTGTGTGAAGAATTACAGCCAGTGGGAAGAATTCATATTGAAAAAGTCTATGGAGGACTATTACTCATGAGAGGAACTCCAAACCAGAGCAGGGTAAGAGTTCTCCACCTGAGAGGGAAGAAGAGGCAGAGACAACCTGTGGTGAACTGACCACAGCCCTCATTGTCTTTGAGAGGGAAGAGGTGACGAATTTGGGAATAAAGTTGAGTCAGGAAGAAGTCATCAGGTGAGCGGAAGGTGTTTAAGATGTAGTTTTATTTTTCTTATTATCCTACTGTGGTTTATTTGTTAATAAATTAAACTAATTTCCCTGAGTCAAGTCTGTTCTGCCTGTGACAATAAGTGGCAAGTGATTTCTCCCTCTCCTTATCTCAGCTCACAGCCCATCATTATATTTTTTTTTTCTCTACTGTCCAGCTGCAGAAAGGAGTGATAGAGCAGCTTGGGTGGGCACCTGGTGTCCAGCAAGGATCAAACTATGACAGTTACAAAAATAATTTGAAAAAAATTTTTGGACCTGCAAAGAGTAATTGCAGGTCAAGCATTGCATTCCTACTGCTTTTTCTTACTTGCACTGCATTCCTACTGCCGTGGCAAGGTTGGGACTTCTTCCATGGTTCTGAAACAGAATGTTCTCTTACTCATCTTTCCCCATATCCTAGTTTTTATGAAATAGTATGTGCAAGATTTATTGCCATAAGGAAGAGCATCACCTTCTTACCAGTGGGCTCCCTTTGGGAAACAGCAGAAAAGTTCCCCAGGTAACAGGTACTTAGGGGAGGAGAGGCACTAAGTATGTCCTCAGTGAACTCATCACCTCTTTCTGCAGTCTGACCTTCACACAGGATAAACTCCAGCCAGGAATGCACTTGGGGCAAAGTCCTGGTCTCAGACTCCCATGGCAACAGCATGAGAATATTTTAGACCCATTGGGAAATGTTTTCTGTTTGTTTCTCTACAGCATCATCCAGCACCTTATGCTGCTGTAGAGGAGCAGTTTTGAGAGAAAACCCATGTATGTAGTATTTTTCTTGAGCCTTTTTTTCTATCAGCTTTTGTGTTTGACAAACACTCCTCCTTTATGTGTGCTCATTTACCTTTCCTTTGTGTGTTCACATTTACTGCATAAGAGCAATGGGATCTCTAAATCCAGGGTCAGCATCCTCATTAGAAACCTGTGGCTATGCTTTCTTCTCAGGGGCCTCAGCATCAAAAGTAGTAAAAGGAGATCTTTGAATATCAGGCAGTGATGTGCAGACCGGGGGGCATCCCTCAAAGATGCTACACTGCCTTACGTAAAGACGCAGGGAAGGATGAGTGGGCAGTAGCTAAATGGCCAGACAGCCTCAAAGGAAAAGTCTGGACTCTGCCTTTTCTTTCTTTTTCCTGTGTGGCTTTGTTTTTTTGTGGTTGGTTGGTTGGTTGGTTAGTTACGTTTGGGGAGACTTTTTTTTTT
>VYZS01092378.1:2230-12981 GCA_013400695.1 Neodrepanis coruscans | reverse complement strand
TTTTTTTTTTTTTTTTTTTTTGAGAGAGAGAGAGGTTTTTGTTTGTTTGTTTTAATGAGGAAGAACCTCAGCCCTCTAAGCTTTGGCTTTGTGGAAATGGAAATGGGAAAGCAGGGATGGGGGAAGAAGTAAGGGCTGTTTCCTGTCAGAGAGGGAGGGAACATAAGCAGCGACAACCCTTGATGTTGCCTGCAATTAGACAGGGAATGTCTCCATTTTTAATGTGTTACTCTGGCTCAATTGGTTTTACTTGCAAGACTCCTCGAGTTTTTGTTGGGGGTTTTGGTTTTTTTTGTTTGGTTTGGTTTGGTTTTTTGTGGGTTTTTTTTCGTTTAGAACAACTTGCAATCTTGTAATGAAGGCAAAAGGTAAACATAACAAATCATCAATGCCGCCAGTGCTCAAGAGAGCAATTATCCCTCTCCGGGGGCGTTGCCACACATCGCTACCCTACCATTCTCTCACCCCATCCACCACATCCCGGCTCCCACTCAGCACAGCCCAGGTGCCCTGATGACAAGTGAACACTATAGGCAAGGGGTTAAAAATGAGCTGTGAGACCTTAAGTTGTTTACCAACTTCTCTTGAATCTCAAGGATGTTTGTGGTGGCTGAGGCACAGGCAGAACAGAAATCCTTGCTTTAGGGGCAGCCTCAAGGGGTGAGACAGAAGCATTACAAGCCCACCAGGGGAGCCAGGCCACCTTTCCTGACTCCTCCACCACCTCTCTTGCCAGTGAGGAGGGAACTAACCACTGTTTCCCTGACCCTCACTGTGTCTACCCAACGAAGGGAGCAGTGCTCATGTTGTCCTTTCCCACCTATTCTGCAGGAAGAGAGCTAGAAGCACTGCTGTGATTCACATCATCCCCAGAAAAATCTCAGTGGAACACTGCCGCTGGAAAGGTGTTGAATTGTGTCTGAGAGTGAAAGAGAGGGAAATGTTTGCATTGAGCTCTCCCCTTCAGTTTAGAGAAGACTGTCAGCAGCACCATCTTGTGCTACTCCCTGCCAACATCCTTTCCTGACTGACAGCAGCATGCTCACTGCTAAACAAGGCACAAAATGAAGAACCAAGTTTCTAGTCCAAGATAAAAAGGAGGTTACATAAAGGAGACCATACCTTAGAAGACAGATATTGCTGTCCTTAAATTTATTAAAGTGGTGCTGACAAATAAATCTGGGTGCAGTTACTTATTTTATCTGCTGGCAGCCTCCTGCACAGCCTGTAACAAAGAGATTAGGGAGGCGATGGAGGGATGTATTCTGTTCCCCCTACCTAGTCTGTGCTCTTGAGAGCATGTAGGGTGAAATTGCTGTGCTGAGGATGGACCTGCACACAACTATTCACCTGGGGGACTGGTTAGAAATGGTAATGAATACCCAGGTGTTGGATTATCCTGGAGTAGATGCTGTCAAAATAAGACAACTACAAGTACAGGGTCTCTAGTCCTGCTTTCTCCTCTGTGGCTTCAGGAGCACATTTGTGTTACTCCTTTCTTGGTGCTGCATGCCTGTGTGTAGTCATGATCCAGCAGGTTCCAATCCTGCCCTGTTGTTCCCAACAGGGCAGTGACAACAGCCCACACAGACCTGGGTAGAGGGTCCATCAGTGAGATGAACTCTGCTATACCATGACGTAAAGGGGCAGGGTCACAGGAGGACCAGTGCTGGAATCCACTCATGCCAAGTAGCTCTTCACTGCTGAAGGAGGGAACCTGGACCCTCTGAGGATAATTTTTCGCAGCAGCAATCTTTCCTCCCTGGGCCAGGCTGCACCCATTGAGTGATGGCATGCAGATGCAGCAAGAAAAACCTGCTCCACCAGGCAAGGCAGCAGCTCTATTGCACTGCTCAGCAGCAATGACAGTGACAAAATCTGGTGCTAAATTATTTGTATTAAACATCAAATCCACAGTGATAGCAGGCAGGCAGGCAAGCAGAAATTGTAACTGCAGCATCTCTTGGCTTTATCATTGAGACCTGAATCCTAGAAAAAAAGTGTTTACCCCAGGACCTGAGTGTGTTTGTCTTTGATCTCAGTGCATAAGATGAGGTTTACACACACATTGTTTCTTCACAACTTCTGATCCCATTGGCTAGAGTAGAGAGATTTTGCAAAGACATGGTATTCCAACAAGTTTTGTGAAAATCTGTGGCTGGGTAAAGAAGAGAGATGCAAATTGCTGCCATACATACATACATAGTGTGGGATTGCAGTCCGGGAACTGAGGGGACTGGAGAACACAAGGAGGAACAGTAGTAACATGACTCAGTGACACTATGAAAGAGATGCAATAGTTGTGACTGCAGCAGAGGTGGCAGAAGGAAGCAAGATGTTCATAGCAAATCCAATTTTTCTAGGGATAACTGCCTTTCTGTGGTCAATGGTCACAGAAAGAAGCTGGAATCATGATGTCAGAGCACATTAAAACTGCAAAATGTTTGAAACTCACTAAGTCCCTTAAATGTATTTTTTAAAAATCTCGATACTCTTAAGCCAACTTCATTATTCTGGGCACACAAACTCTAATTTCTGGGTAGTTTACACCAAGTCAGTCTTTTACATGAATGTCAGTGCTTGTGACAGCTTTCAGGTACCTCACTCAGGAAGCAAATTAAACATTACAGCCTGGAGTGGCTGGCTTGGACACAGACATCTGAAGATATCTAAAGCTGGGCCATATCCCTCCTCTCAGCATTTTCCAAAGCCCCTCAGGCCCTCAGCCAAATTTCTGACCTACTGGCCATATGGCAACAGTGTCCCCTCATTTTACCTGAGTCCTGTGCCAGAACTGGTTCCCAAGGGATAGTACCCTGAAAGTTCAGGGGATCAGATGGCATTTTACAGGTCTGTAATTTCTGGGACAAATATATGTTCTAATTCCATACACCTCTAATAGAGGTGTAGAATCCCAGGGGTGAAATCTCTAGAGGACCACAACCATTCAGAGCTTCATCATTTTATGCCAGGATCATCCTTTGCCTGGCTTTATTACTTGAGTCTTTAAACACTCCAATGAGCACACACCAAAGCGGAAAGAGCCAGTGTGGGATCCTGCTTTACACCAAAACCTCTGCCTTACTCTTTGTACAGCTCATAAGGCAAGAAACCCTTGCCTCTGATCAAATTGGAATACATTTCATACACTGCGTATGTCTATCCACCATTCCCACAAGGCATAATTTTCATAGCACTGGCATAAGCTATTGAGGGTCTTTCTACCTTCCTATAATCATTCCTGACACCCTTTTCAACAACATAAAGAATATGAAGATAGCTAGTAGTTGGTGGTATTTCTGTTTTTAAACTGAACAGAGGAAGGAGAGAGTTTGCTTATTCTAGATTTCCAGTCTCAAGAGGCACTGGTCGTTTTATTGCATTGTTTTTTCCTGACAAGTTATTTTGAATAAACAGAGCTGCTGTTACTGCTGTTTAGGGTAGCACTTGCTACATCTTCAGCTTACAGCCTCCTTAGGCTCCTTTGACGTCCTTTGTGGTAGTTTCTCAGTTCCCTCTTCCTTCTGAGATACCTCTAGGTCCTTGTTTCATTATGTTGAGTCACGCATAAGACAGACCGATGTGCTTGTGGTGCAATGATGAGGCTGGTACTGAGCCTGCACAGTCTGTAGTAGTTTATTATTGCTGCCAGTGAAGAAGAAATCTAAACCTGGCAGCTCAGCCTGCTGTGAATCAATATTTTACAGGTAGTGTACTTTGAAGAGATGACACAAAGACAGACTTGAAGAAGGAGAGGCAAGGGGGAGGGGAGAAAAGCAAGAAAGAGAAGAATTTACCTTGACATCCGTTGACATACTTTTCCACCAAAAGTGAGGGAAAACAAGCATCAGGCACTGGTGCCAAGTCTCTCTCACATAACAGGGCTCTGCAGTCTTCACAGAACCAGTTACACCCTGCTTGTCTTCACTGCTATTGCTTTGCTGCAAACTGGATAAAACCCAGCAGTGATCAGCTTAGCAGAGACAGAAACTGCACTTTGGCATGAGTACAGAGCCAGTGAATAGAGAGTTACCCTCTTGAGGGGATCCTCAGAGCCACAGCCTCTGCACAGGAAAGGATCTGAATGGAAGGGGACTTCCCGTGATGCAACAAACTGTGCTTTTTCTTACTTCTGTCTTAAGTCTCCTGGCAAAGTTTATTTTTTTCTCCTTTTCCAGCTGATCTGATTAAGGGATTTTTAGTTCTTTCTTGCTGTACAATGAAGGAGCTTTTTAAGGTACTGTACAGTAATAAAGCCGTTCATTACTTTGTACTGGCCACTCTTTTTCTACCTGGTGAATATCAAGATATCAGTTACAATCTGCTAAGGCCTAAATGGCCCGACTCCAAATTATCTGAGAAATGATCTCTCCCTACCCGCCTCATTTTTATGTCTGCTTTTAAATAGGACACTTTGGATGTTTAACTCAAAGGTGAAGCTGGCAGAAGCCACACTCCAGCAGCCCTTCAAACTCTGCATTTCTCAGCCCCTGGATAAAAGCTTGGATCCTTCTTTAAAGTACATCATAATGGCTTCTCTTGTTTGCCCTACACTGTTATAACATGCATAAGAATTAAATAACCTCTTGACTGACACACAGCAGCTAGAATTCAGCAGTCTGCCCAGCTGTGGGCTTCAGCATCCAAGGTCTGCTTGTCCACTATCGGAGGGCTGCAAAATCCCAGGGGGGACCCCAGAATGGAAGCCTTATCAAAAACATGTGAGGTATAACATCACAGTGACAGATGCATCTCAAAAACACATTTAAGAATGTCAGTCTTGCATTGAAATTAATATAGTGGTTAAAATTACAAAATAGATTGTATTTTACAGGCTTTGGATCAACATGTGAATAGAAGGAAGAGTGGAAAGTCTACATCTCGGTATTCATTAGCACAGAGCCAATAAATTACAAAATTTTGACTACCACACCAACAGTTACTGTGTTTTATGTTGAAATCTGAATAAAGTAAAGCTTTCTAGAAGAAACTAGAATCATATTTCTCCACCTGTGCAGAATGATTCCCCAAATGAGAAACATAGCTGTAAGATTTAGTGCAACAAGAAACCTCTAGGGACAGAAACATAACTTTACAAAGATTAAGAAGTTTGCCCACAGTTTTATGAAAAAAATTAGGGCTAAAGCTTAAGTTCACATTTTCCCATAGTAGTTTAGAAAGACTGCATTCTTACTCTGAGACAATATGTATCAAAATTAGAAAGATAATGATCAATTAAATACCAGCTAATCTGGTTTTTAAAGTTTATTCTTATCAAGAGAAGCCAGTAAGGTTAAGTCAGACTGAGTGGATGTCTGCAGCAAAAGGAGAAGGCAGGGGTCATGGAGGGTACCATGATGTCTTTCTAGGCATGAAGACTAACTTGTAGTTTGCAGGACATTCCAGTATTAGACAGCTGCATGTGTCCATCTTACAAGCCAACTGAAAAGTACTTGTGTTTAAGGGAATCCATCAAAAAGAGACATCAGGTCTCTAGTTCTGACACACTCATCATAAAAATGTGTATAACGTAATGCCTAATGGTTCAAAGGCACACTATGATGATAATTATTAACAATAGCACATGAACCCTACAAAGCAATTTTGGTCAGGTATAAAAGGATTATTTGATTTGATCATAGAGAGTTACAAACCAAATTACTTCTGATACAAGAGATGTTATTAGTGATCTCCATGGCCTCCCCAACTCATCTAAAAATTATTTTACAAATTTGAATAATGGAAAGTGAAACAATATAGATTTCCACCCCGCTTTCCCAAACTGTATAGATGAAAAGACCCTTAATCCACATGTGTGTACCTAGAGTAATGACTGATCCAGGCTTACTTTTAAGTCTGCACTCCCTGATGAGGTTGATAATGAGCTGACACAAATTAAAGTAAATAAAACTCATAAGACCTATAGCCTAGAACCTCTGTGTCTTGGAATTAAGGTCTTGATAATTGCTTAACTTACACCACCATATAATTTTAAATGCTGAATTACAAACAATTTGAGAGAATGCTATGCTGTGCCCATGACATAAGAGGTGCGAAGTCTTACATGCAAAGATTATATGCATCCCTGCTGCAGGTTATTTTGACTCAATTCTTCAAACAATATGAACACACTTTCCATATGAAATGTATGATTGGCATTATGAAACCTTCAGGTTTGCTCTTGCAATAACCCTTGTGCCCACAGACAAGTGCATTGTCCCATGTGCAACCAGCATCTGCTGACAGAGGCTCCTTGCTCTCCTCAGCCCTGCAAATGACTAGGAAGAGGACAAGGCTTTGGTATCAGACATCTGATGCTGGAAAACAAACTGAGTTCATCAGTGTGTCAGTGACCCCCAAGAGAAGCAGAGGCAGCTTCCTTTCAGTCCTTCGGAGTCATCATTAATAACAGATGGAATAAATCCAGGTCTGATGCGGTGCTGCTCACCAGCAGATCCCAGGGCACTGTGCAGTAGTGCTGGCCCCAGGCTGCAGGCAGGGAGGCTTCTGTCGATGTACCCAGGCTTGCTCAGGGAGCTGGTGGCAGGGCTGAGAAGAGCATTTGGATTTCTGAGCATGGTCCATTCTTTCATGCAGTGCCCTCTTCCTACATCCCCTGGGTGATAGGATAAAAATTTGAATGCAAAGATATATATTTAAAGGGCTGGAGGAAAACAGAGGAGAGAAAACCAGACAATGAAATAAAATTTATATTTGTAAACCTAGTTCTTATTCTACACAAGGACTTTATACAGGTAGACTTTATTCCAAGTGGATGAACACAGCATGCTACACATTGTTACCCTTCTCCATGGTGCAGATATAGCCGAAGTATTTTCCTTAATGACCAAACTTTTCAGAAATGGGGCTCTCAAATCAACTTTCCCACCTTGTTTGATACAGAAACTATCATCCACCCCTCTTTTTCATCTTTTAATAGTGTGACAACATCTCACACATCAGCATCCTCTATCTTTTCCCCTGCCCTTCTACAGTCTCCCTATTTATAGACTTCTAGTTCTAATCTCAGCAAACTTTCCAACATTCTGGCTACTTGGAAGACACAGCAGCTATTTTCTACCCCAAAAAAATCTCCTGAGTTTTGGAACTGAAGCCCACCCCTTATGGGTGCTCTTAGCTGAACGTTAAGCAGTTGGGTTTCCATTATAGTTATTTGTTTACCTAGAGTGAAAACCTAGTATCTCAGTGCAATTACCTGGCATACACTGGATACTCAATATGTTCTGTTCATAAATTACTGAAGAGAAAGTCTTCTGTTCAGCCTGTCCTACTGAAATGATGGCTGCTGTTTAGAAGTTACCATTCAAACTTTAGTAGTTCTATAATGAAATCTCGATTGTGGGAGTCAAAAGTTATATAGCAAACTATGAAAAACACATTAGAAGGTTAATTTATAAGGTAATAAGAGGGATCTATTCCTCAACTGAAGTTTCTACTTTTTGTTAACAGTCTACTCTTTTTCCTTATGTTTTCATCACTCGATCAATTTCCAGTTTGCAAGTATTTTGGGTGCAATATTTTGGGCCCAAAGAGCTGAAACTCTGCTGTACTTTTTCATGTTAACATAGAAAAAATCCAGAAAGCTTTTTGCTTCCCTTTTTATCTCAAACTCACTGCTTCAGTTACCTTGACTGCTGCTTCCTTATGAGAGCAGAGGTGGATTTCAGAGCCCTCACAAAGCCTTCTAGGTCTCAACAGCCCATCCAGTGCCTGCAGGACAGGCAAGGGTCAGAGCACACACTGTGTCTCTCTGGAAGCAGCACTTCACCATGCATTAGCTTCCAGCAGGACAGGACAATAGTCCCATCTTTTTAAATGCTTAAAGCCAGGAGTCATAATCATCAAGATCAACCTCATTGAAACACCATGAGTTAAGAATAAGGGTGAAGATAAGGCCCTAAGCCTATAATCACAACCTACTTTAAGTGCTATTACACAGTATTCCCTCTTTAAAATCAACGACAACTTTGGTGCAAGGAGAAAATTAAATGTCCCAGAAAGCTCTAAAACTGTGCTACCCCTCACCTCACATGTCTGTGTGAAACAAGAAGAAAAGATGTTCCCTTTAGTATCGCTCACCTGGACTAGCATGTTGAAGGCAATTTTTGCTCTTGCTTTATGCAGCCCGTGTAGATTTTAAGAACATTTTGTCTACATATGATTTGCCCTTTAAAATCAAAGCAAATTTGCTGGGAACAGAAAACTTGTATCTTTATGAATAACATTGTTATGTTATATGATTTAGCTTTCACACTGAGAAAAACAACTATTTAAAAACAAGAGCTGAAATAATTGCATTTCACAAGGGTAACATTATATTATGCTGAGCTCTGATGCTCACATCACTGTTATACTTAACTCTACCCTTCACAGTAGTTGTAAACATATCAAAGTATCTGCTCAACTGTAAGATGCTGAATAGGAATGCTTTAGAATTTGAAAGGAACCAGCTTTTATATAGCTAGGACAATTTTATCACTCCTTCCCTGTCTCAAATAAGAGAACATATATAAACTGTTCTCATTCCTATGCCTCTATTCTCCAAATGTGAACAGTCAGTTTCTTTTCAATAGACTGATGACCACTCACCAGGTTGGAATCTTTTGGGTGGAAAATAAGAAACACATCTGCACTGGTGCTGTCAAATGCAGGAAAGGCAGCTGTCAGATTGACAATTTTCCTGCTTTAAAGGCAATGGCCAGTTATAAGGCTTACAAATATTGCAAAAGAGGAATTTACACAATTCCTGCTTACAAAAGCAACAAACTCAACAAAAAAACATGTCCAGGCACTCTGCCAATACATCTGAACAAGAGTCCCAGCTTCAGTGAAGCACTGTGATATAGCAGTAGCACAGTCATTATGGACCAAGCACCAGCTGTTTTTCAACCCCTCGGAAATCATCAGGATTCCATCAGACAAAAAAATTGAAAATCTGATACATACAGATGTGAAAGAAAATCCTTCCCTTCTCCCACCTGAAAGGTTTGCCCTGGATTTTTCTTCAGGAGCAAGACGGGGTGCATGGATGGGTGTTACTTTATATATTCCTTATGCTGTATTTATTGTGTTTATAGCAGCCAGGATAGTAGACAGCCAATGAATTAACATAACAACTCACAAAGCTGGTGTGAAATATGATTTTATATACAAAAATCTCTCTGAGATCAAAGATACAGCATCAAGCACCATAAGGCTGCTGTTTGGAAAGTCAGTTCATAAAGGGCATAAGAAACAGCTAGCAATACTGCATTTAAAAAGAAACTCAGCATCCAAGTGAGCCAAGCAAGTATAAACTCCCTTGCTGAGAACTGCAGATCTAATCTAATCTGCCCACCCATTTATAGGATGCTACACTTGCAGCATTTAAGCACCTTACAAAGATAATGACAGACATAAAATAGGCACATGCATGTGGTCTTCTAATCCACACAGTCCCCATTTCCTTTCATTCCAGCAACAAAATACGCGCAATAATATACATATGCCATCAGGACACAAGGCTATATACAGGCATTTTGGAAAACAGGCTGTTTTTCTGCTATGATGAAAGTAAGAAATATATACATTAGTTTTGTATTTATGTCTGCTTCTGCCCTGCAGTTTGCTATCCAGTTTCAAAGTGTTGGCTGCTATTGGAATTTGCCACACACTGTAGGAAAGCATTCAATGACTTTAGAGGGCTCAGCAGGTGATATTCACCCCAAACACCCCATATTAGGTTTGGACCTGATCAAACTCAGCACAACCATTCTTATCTTAAGGCAAGGTTGTGTCCCTTCAGTTTAACAACCTCAGAAAAATGATGAAGCTGCGAGGGACATGATGTTAGTAAATTNCGCAACTCTTTTGCATTAGAAAGATATACAGCTGCATCTTTGCAGGATGCAAAGGCAGAGAAAATGCGTGTGCTATCTCCAATACTGAATATTCTGATCTGGAAGTCAGAAATCCCTAGAAAAGAAGAAACCAATCCCTGTAGAGAAATACTGGAGGAAAGCGATCGTCCAGTGCTCAGCTGACTATCCTGCTTCATCTACCAACAGATGATATGTAGGCTGTCAAGAGTCAAATAATTTTCCTATTAAATTTAATGATAAAAACTACACAGACTGCAGCTAGCTTAAGCAGACTGCAGTGTGTTCGCTCTGAACACACAAACCTCCTACTAGTAGCCAGAAATTAGGCTCCCTCACAATTTAGGACCCAGATGTTAATGCTTTTCTCCCCAGTCTGTGCTCAGGCCGCTCAGGTTTATTTTGCCTGTTGTCCTCTGCAGTGCTTCCTGCTCCTCAGCACATCCTTTTTTTCTCTAGGATGCCTCATAGTTCACAGGGGATCTCAGTGAAACCAGCAACACCAGCCCGTAGTAAAACAGTTTAAAAAGAACGCTTAAATCACTTGTACGAAAGCAAGTACATAAGATACATGTAAGATACATGGCTATGGTACCCCAGATATCAGTTTTCCATAGCACTGTTTGTTCCTCATTAGTAAACATTTTCTTTAAATTATCTTGGATACTCATTAAATATTATCAGCTACTTAGAACCAAAGGATAATTATGAGTTTAATGAAGCGTGTACCAGCTTGCTGAAGTCTAACGCTTGTTTCTCTGCTGGGACTCCATTTTACTTTGCACTTATCCTTCAGCAAAGCTCCTCTACAAAGTCACTTTGGCAATAAGAAGTATTTAATTAGATTAATGAATTTTTATCACCTCTCCTAGG
>VYZS01092370.1:13023-35867 GCA_013400695.1 Neodrepanis coruscans | reverse complement strand
TTTTTTTTTTCTTTGTCTTTTTCACTGATCTCCATTGTTGGCTTATCTTCAAACATTTTCTGCCTTTGCTTCTGTTCTTTTGTTGCTGTACACCTTTGGAAAAAGGTGTCCTTACCATGCAGCATTACAGAACTCTTATTTATTTCTCACCAATTTTTATTCAGCCGTTCTTCAGTCTATCAGTGCTTCTTGGCAAGATGATATCTGAGGTCCTTCATACCTCACTGCCATTATACTCCATTATAGAAAGTATCATGTGCTCTCCTCTTTTTCTACCAAGAACACTGATTTATCATTTAAGGAATCTGTCCAGATCCAGGGAGGTCTCTCTACATTTCTATATTTTTTTTACTGACACTCTATTCTACTTTTCCTGACAGTGACACGGAAGTTTTAGTTGTTTTTTTAATATCACTGTTTCTTCAGTTTTAGCAATCTAAAGTGTTTTAGCCAAGTGTGTTGTCTAGCAAAGTCCTCAAGATCTTAGAGGATGAAATTTCTTCATATCTGTATAGCTCATGCATGATTATCTTGATAGCTCTTTGTTGGACCCTGTTCAGTTTCTTTACACCCCTCCTGAACTGGGGAGAGCCCAGAATTTCACAGGTTATGCCTGGCATAGCCTCACTGGCACTGAATAAAAGGCAATTGTATGTTCCCATGATCTTCTGGCTATGACTTCCCAAAATTTCAATTTTCCTGACTTGTGATGAGAGTTTATTGTTGTCCCCTTTTCAACCTTACATTCATTAAAACCTCTATGTATTTTCCATCAGAGTCTGGACTGACACATGGGTTTTTTTCTGTCCCAGGTGGAGAACTTGCAGTTTCTCCTTGTTGAACTTCATGGATTTTCAGTTGGCCCAGGCCTCAAGTTTGTCAATATCCTTGGACTGTAGCTCTGTATTTGGCAGGTCAGCAGTTCCTCCTTGTATAGCACCACCTGATTTCCTGAAGGTGCACCGAATCAGTGTACCAAGAAGCTGGTTTCAGATACTTCACCTCCAAAGACAAACTCACTGTTTGAAGTCACAGCAGCTGGGGATAGTTTTGATTCTTACTTGAAATCTTTTTCCCATTGAGTACATCTAGGTATATCCCCATAGATCATTTAGCTTGTGTTTTGAAGAAGAGGTATACTAGATCCTCAGTCAGACATGGAATTTAAATTTCACCTTGCTTTAGACATTTCAAATGATAGCATGAGCTGGTTTCTGTAAATAATCCTTATAGCCAAGAGTGACAGGCTTCTATAAGGCAAAATAATCCTAGATAGCATCACTTATCAGCTGTTTTATTTGAGCTTTGCTTCTATGGGTTTTCTTTATGGGATATGTTTAGCTTATGTACTTATAATGGAGATTAAGGTAAACTTACGGTAAACATAAAGATGTTCAACAAGAACCCCACAGCATAGTAGACAATCATATACAGATCTTCTACTATATTTTTACTTTTAGATCCTCATCTTATTTTTAGATTTTTGTAATTTGACTGCTGGCAGTTTGGGTGTTAGACTGGGAAGGCACAGGGGTAGTAAAGCTAAGCTAAATATAGCTGTTACTGAATCATAATACTATGAAGTAATGTGCAAAATGAAAAACGGAAAACTGAATAAGAATTTGTTAATTGGAAGAGAATATTCAGATGTTAGCTATTGCTTTGCCATTGAACATATGAATTTAAAACAAAAAATAAAAATAATGGAAAATTGTATCGATATTCATTACAAATTTAGGAATCAACATAATGAAGAGATAAAACCTTGAGACAAAAGGGGAATAAAAGACAAGGTCATCATAGGCTCCATACAGTGCTTTCCACAGAAACCACTACTTTGTAATTCCCATCTTTTATTGCTGTTTTCAGTGCAGTTATGTCCATTGTAAACTGAAACAATGCCTAAAAGTGAACCATGACCTAAAAGTGGTTGACGCAATAGCTTAGTTTTCAGAAGTCCTGAGACACAGATCAATAGTGGAACAATATCGGGCTCCCTAAGCCTTCTGGGAGATATTTTCAGCAGTGATTGCATAAAGAGGAGAAAGACTTGTCTGACTTAATTTTCCACCCCACACACCTGTTGTGATAGAAAGTCTATTTTACATGTCAAGATTCCTGAAGGAGTTGTCTGCCAGCATCCTGCTTTCTCTATCCCACAACAAATGATTCACTGGCTGAATTTTCACTTTATTGTCTTGGCCAGAATATATTAAGAGCTAGTTTTATAATGCTTCAATAAAATCCCTTTGGAAAAGTGGTATTGTTCAGGGTTTTTGAATCCAAGGTTGTGATCTAGCCAATTAAAGGGATGAAAGCTATTTCTTAAGTTTGGATCCAGGTCTGGGTTTAAATTTTGAACAACCTTGAAACTGAAATAGCACTGTCAAGACAGTGACTTCCTTTCAGTAGGCTCTGAATTAACTTCAGAATAGGAAACAGGGCTGTGAAAAAAGGAAGTGTGCTCTTTGGATCTTTAGCCAGCTGCTGAAAGCACCCAGGCTCAACCCACAGGTAGACGAAAATCAGTGTTGTTATTCAAGGGAACATAAGTTTAGAAATAAACCTAACATTCAGTCTGTTTGTTGGATTAAGAACCAGGAAATCCTACAGTTCAGTCAACTTTGCCAGGGAGAAACTAAAATTATTCATAAATATGGCTTCTTCAAAATTCACCAAAGATCCATAAGTGTTACTATGGCATTGGAAAGAGGCATGCCAGTAACTTTGTGTGGATACAGAAAGCTCTTCCAAAAGGAGCAGATGCTCAGACAGCTGCCCTGCCCTTACCTTTCTTCCTGCATGGGGATTATATTGAGGCAATAAAGGGACGTGGGGAAGACACACATGAATGAGACAGAAGAATGGGAATGGGGCGTGTGGGATATGTTTTCTTGCCCCCAAGCCAAAATACTTTCCTCAGGATGGCTCTGCCCTTTGCAGAGGTTGATTTGACTGCTAAACAGAAGAAAGAAGGAAGTTGTCTTCTATGCTATGTCGGTTTTCAGCTCAGCCCTGGTCAGGAGCCAACTCCTTATGTCCTGGCAACCCCAGAGGAAGAAGACATTGCAGGTTTCTATTCTTTTCTCGCTTCTTTTGCCTGCTTCAGTTTTGAAATAGTGAACTTTCAAGCTTACTTACCCTCATCAAAAAATTTCTTACTTAGATGATTATTAACTGTAATGACTGTTTTCTTTGTATTTGCACTTGCTAGATGTGAAACATGTTCTGATCTGTTTTCTCATTATGAAAATGCTTTCATTTATGATACCCAGCAGGATGATGACTAACTTCAAGTTTGTAGGTAGAATTGTTTTTTTCTTTTTGAAAGTGATTGCTAAGGCTAGCAAAACAGAAAACAGAATCTTTCAAGAGTCTGTTTCCAAATATTGCAGATCACATTTTCAAAAAATGCCTTGAACCTGTTCTCGCCTTTAAATACATAAAAGTGCTTCTTTGACAAATTTTAGTTACAACCATTTTCATATACTTAATTCTCGAAAAACTACTTTTGAGAATTGTTATGAGTTATGAAATTGTTATGAGTTATATTGTTATGAGGTTTTGAAAGTGTTTTCAGCCCTCTGATTTCTCATCAGATTGTTCCTTAAAAAAATATATTACCCTTTCTCAAGTTCATATTTGAGGACCAGAATACACAGCTGTGTTTGTCATTAATTCCAACCACAGAGGAATTTATTGAAACTCTATCAGAATAAATTACTAAAAGATAATTTCATTGGGTTAGGCAGCACAAACCTAAAAAAAAGATAGTTTTCTTTGTCTTAGAATCTGGACCAGTGGTCTCTCTGGTGGGTGAGGAACTGGCTGATGGACAGCACATGGAGGGTGGTGGTAAATAGTTCCTTTTCAAACTGGTAATGGTCACGAGTGGAGCCTCCAAGAATCAATACTGGGTCCAGTGCTTGTCAGTGTCTTCATAAGTGATCTGGAAGATGAGATAAATTGTACCCTAACAAAGTTTGCTGATACCAAACTGAATAGGAAAGAGGACACTTTGGGAAAGCCACCCCGCAGGGAAGACCTGAATAGCCTGAGGAATGGGCTAGCAATAATCTTACGAATTTCAACAAGGACACTTTCAATGTTTTGCACCTGGGAAAACATAATCCTGGAGTGCAGCGCAGGCTGGGATCTGCTAGCAAGGAAGCAGATCTATGGAAAGGAACCGGGAATCCTCGTGGACAACAAGTTCCATATGAATGAAGAGCGTGATGCTGTGGCAAAGAAAGCAGGAAGGATGTTGGGTTGCATCAAGAAGTGCTTCACCAGCAGAGATAAAGGAGCCGTTATCCCACTCTACACAGCACTTGCCAGGACCCACCTGGAATACTGCATTCAACTTTGAGCCCTGCTGTACAGAAGAAATGTGGACAGGCTGCAGAGGGTCCAAAGAAGGAAAACAAAGATGACCAAAGGAGTGGGAAGCCTGACATGTGAGGAAAGGTTGAAAGAACTGGGTTTGTTCAGCCCTGAGAAAAGAAGGCATAGAGGAGACCTTAACAATATAAATATATAGGAGGTAGCAATGAAGAAAATAATTTTATATGAAAAAGAAAAGAAGTAATGATTACAAGTTGGGGAGATTCTGGGGAGATTTTCATTAGACAGAACTGGAAAATTTTTTGCAAAGAGAACAAGCAGTAATTGGAATAATCTCCCTAAGAAAGTAGTGGACTACCCAACATTGCTTGTTTGTAAGATTCATTTGGACAGGGTGCTGAATCTTATTGTCAAGATTTTACTTTTGTCAAGAAAGTCTGAACCAGATAATCCTTGAGTTCCCTTCCAAGCTGGTATTCTATAATTCTATTATTCATGAGTCTATGATTCTTCTGTAAACTGTAAGTATTTTGAGCTTGAACCTGGGCAGAGTTTGTTCAAATATCAAATCAGCTCTTTCTGAAACGTCTATGTCAGTTATTGTCCATAAAAATGACCACAGAATGTCTTTTAATTAAAAGACTGAAGAACTCAAAAGGACTCTCCAACTCTTGGTAAGCAACATTAAAGAGAAATGATAGTTTAATTTTTGTATTTAAACAAATCCTCAATCTTTAGCAAGATAAATTTATTTTGTAATCCTGCTGCAATAATTATCACTTTTCTCTTTCATTGCTTCGTTTGGACTGACAATCCAAGCCCAAAACCAAAACACAGGGTGGTTTTGTACTTGGAAAACCAAAACATAATGCCTGAGGTTTTGCAAAAGCAAAATGCTTCCTGTCTTATTACATATCATCTAAATTTGATGTAACACTGTCTTTTAGGTGGATCAAAAGAAAATGTCCCAGTCAAATTTTCAACAATTATTTATAATATTAGAAGATCTTCCTGAGGTCCTTCTGACCTTCATGATTCTGTGAATCCATAGAGGAGCTAAATTTTACTCGGTAACATAAGGTCACAGTATCAATAATCTGGCAAGAAATGGGAGGCATATAAACATAGCCTTGTTGAAGTTTTCCACCACATTTGGACTGGTTAAGAATATAAGAAATAATATAAGAATAAGAATATAAGAATAAGAAAGAATATAAGAAAAAGACACCAAGAATAATAGAAAAAGGGAATATTAGTAAATTCCCAAATCACCACACAGGTGTACCAGACAACTCATATGTTGGCAATTACTGCTTTTTATAGATTTAGTCTTTTAAATATATTTTAGAGACATGAAGAATTTTAATAACATGCTTGCATTAATAGTTCACTTTCAGCTACCTGTTGTCATGATTTTTGTACCCTGACAGCACTTCTACAGTTCTTCATATACTTAGCACACTGTTGAGCTGAAGTTTATATCATTATGACAGCTATGGACTGAGTCTTATAGCATAAACTTTTCATAATCAGCAGTCAGTGTCTTCTGTTTTCTTCTAATGTGACCAAGAAAATAAGAACTCAGAATGTCATTTAGGAGCTTTATTCTGTCTTCAAAAAATCATCTTAGTCCTAATGGACATTCATTTTTAAATTCTTTATCCTTTACAAAATATTTTACATTTTTATTCACACGTTGTTTTAAATGTTTCTATACTGTTGAGAAGTCTGGAAAATGCTGGTTGAAACTGAGTGGTAAAAGAGCAGCACCTTCAGATTAATATAAAACATAAATAAATCTTTCCTATTGATTCAAAGTCTTACTGTCATTGAAAGAAAGTAGAAGTAAACCAAACAGAATTGAAAGGGTTTTTCCCAGTTCACTTCAAGACATCCTGATAATAACTAGAATAATCAGCAATAATTTATTACTTGGGTTAGTTTTCACCTGTCTGGTTGCTTAGATGTGATTTTAAAGAATGCCATAAAAGAATCTGTTTATCATTCAACTCCCACATCAAAATTCTCTTCATAGTTACTTTATTCCATTACTGCTGTCTTGTTTAATGAAAATGTAAGCATAATAATGTCAGTAGTGGTTAATGCAAACTACCTGCCAATTAAGTACATTGTCCATGATGACTGAGACACAGAAGTACAAAAGCTTTGAATTCTTGAGGGCCAACCACTATATGGAATTAGGCTTTGTAAGGTGTCCAGTTCATAGTCAGAGGAAGAATACCATCAGTATGATGAAAGATTAATGGTTTTGAATTGAAGAGCTGATCTAAGGATCACATTTCAATTTTAAAATCCTAGTCCTGAAAAGACACAAACATCTACTTAGTGTTGAGCAGTATGATTTTTTCCCATTAGTTCAATGCAAGGCCTTATGTATAAATTGTCTGAATTTATAATGTTATCCTTGGCATTAATTGGTGATGTGCATCATACTTGTTAAGAAATCATTAGATGTGATATTCTCTACTGATAAGAATTTAAGTAATCTCATTTTGGCTAAGATTTGTTGGTACAGTTAGACTGAGATAAAAAGATCTGCAAATGGAAAAGAAATGGTACTTACAGAAATGGTATTTTTGTGTTGGTTACAGTTGTTTTTAGGGATGATTATTAAACATATCCAGTCACTGCTAATAGCTTCATATTTGATGTTCTTTCAGCACTATCCCATCACCTTTTGCCAAGTATATAATAGAGTGTCATGTAACTGTAAATATAATAATTAAAAAAATGTACATTGAAATCAAATTGAAATTAGTTGGGTAGGAAAGATATTGGAAGCTGCTTTGAATTGCATTCTCTGGAATTTTGTACAGCAGGGTGCCAGAAATCCTGAAGATTATTTGCAAGAATCTTTGGGATTAAAATTAACTTCTGATCACAATTTGTTTACAGTGCATTTACTTAGTTGTAAAAACAATTCTTTAATTTCAAGTACAATTCACCATTTAGTGTATTCCTAGCAAGTGCCTTACTTTGTTCTCAGACACAGTTTCTCTGGTTTAGTTAAGACATTAGGCTAGATTTTCTTCTTAGGTTTGTTGGTAAAATTGATTAAATACTCTATCTCATTAATGCCATCAATTTGATACCCATTGTCGTAGGGTAAGAAAGTGAAAGTAAGAAACGGTCTTTTTTCCTGCTGTGCAGAGCCGACGGCCAGGGGCTCGGAGCGGGGCCATGGCCGATCCCTGGGGAGGAGCCACGTTTGTTCTGTGGAGATGGTGGCACCGGCGGCGGCGCGGGGGCTCTGGCTCCAGCTCCGGCTCCGGTGCCCATGCGCCAGAGCATGGCAGGGTCGGGACGAGCCGCAGAGCAGCGGCGCTGGCGGGAGCGGCAGCGCCAGCGGCAGCGACGGCGCCGAGGCTGCTCCGGCCGCAGAGCGGTGGCGCCGGCCCTGCAGCAGCAAGCATGTGGTGCTGCCATTACCGGATATGCAGTCCCGGCGAACGCGTAGCTTCCGGCTGGCCGTGGTGTTTCCTGTGAGCCACTGCATACACGGGGTGAGCCCCCGGGGGTGCTGACCAATGAGAGGAAGGCCAGCCCCTGGGGACACATCTGCGCATGCGCGGATTGGGACCTCCCTGTAAAAGGGGAGAACGGCCGCCATTTTCTCCTCTTCAGCTCTGGACGTAGCTGTGGCAACATCGCTCCTCGTCATCGCGCCGGGACTAGCGTCCACGTGGAGGACAGGTCAGCGATTCCGCCACGGCAGTCTGGTGTGTAATTGCCTGGGAGGGGGAGCCGTTTCTTTTTTTGATCACGTTTTTTCATGATTAGTTTTCTTTCTTTTTTTTTTTTCTTTCCCTTTGGAGGGGTGGACTTTCTCTTTCTCGGAATCGCATTCTTTCTCGTGAATTCCTGGGAGGCGGATTTCCTCCTCGGGGAGGGGGGTTGTTTCTTTTTTTTTTTTCCCTTTGTCGTTTTTTTTTCCTTTCCCTGGGAAGCGTGTGGTCTGGTAATTATCTGCAGCTATTGCCCAGGTTCCAAAGACCACATCTCTTCCATCAGCACTGAAATCCCTTCACAGGGGGCCTAGAGGGAGGGGCGAGGGCTCGCGGTTTCTAACTGTCTTGACTGTTTTTCTTCAGAAAAAAAGCCGAGCGGAAGCTCGCGCTGCTGGGGGGTCATCAGATCAGCCGCGTGCTTCCTCTAATTACCCCGGCGTCTCTCCGGGAGCCTCAGAGAGAGACCAGCATCCTCATCCCAACACGGGCCCTGGGAAGCTTAATTTGTCTGTTTTGTTGCACTTTATTTGTCGGGTTTTGTGTGTGCGCGAAATAAACTGTGATATTTGTGTGTTTTCTTCATTTTGGGGTGTGTCTGTGGCTTCTCTCGGACATCTCTTGTCACAAATCACTAAATTTGTGGTAAAACCACGACACCCATAAAGAAAATAGATTTTGATAACCATTTTCAGGGGGAAATCCTAATTGATTAAGTTAAAACTTGTATTTTTAGAACACATCAATCTCTTTGAGGGGCTTCCAAAATCCCCAAGTGCATCATTGGTTTCACATCTCCAGAATTCACACTCTCTCATGCTGTAGCCACACGTTCATTTATATGGAACATGTCATAAAATCCCCAAAGTGGCTGAGCTAGCTAGTGGTAGCTCTATTAAGCAGCCAGAGATATTATATCAGTAGAATACCAAGAGAGCCACATCTCATATTTTACCTATGCTGTAAAGGAGGACAAAAAGATCACTTTTGTTTTAAATTAATGCCTTTGTTCCTATTCTCAGATGTAGTTTGATATTACTAATTTTTTTTTCTTCTAGTTCAAAGAGCTGTGTTTTAGATATGTTTTTGGTTCCCCATTGCTTTCAGGGTTGAAATGTTGGGCTAAGTAGGAGCTGGGTGCAGTATTGAAGCTACAGCTGTAGACAGAATTCCAGGCAATATGAACAATGCCTCATATGCTGAGTTGCAAAGAGTATGAAACATAAGCATAATTATGAGTAGTTCAATAAGAATCGGAACAACATTTGTTAGAGTTATTGCCTGATCAGAAGTGCTGAACAAAATATCTATCCAAAATAATTTGTGTGATACAATTTCAGAATTTCTTACCAAAAATCCAATTACTTTTGTAGACCAAGTAGGAGGACATTGGTTTGAGAATTAATACCCAAAATTGACAATAGAAAGAAAAAGCTGCTAGTGTCAAAAATAAGTCAAAAATCTTCCATGTAAGGGAATCTTCATTCTGACTGTAAATAATAAAAACTTTCCGAGCACATCTTTCAAAAAGCAGATCACCAAAACAAGTTCTTTTTTTCTTCACTGTGAATTTTACTGTGATGACAACACCCTGAATTTCCTTCTCATATGAGTACATGAAAAAGATGGCACACAGAGATGATTGTTCTGGCTTCCTTCAAAATTTCCAATACTGGTGTGGTCTTAAGACTTTATTTATAAAATCCAGACTTCATTTGTACCTCCATTAAATTTGGAGGTTCAGTCAGAATAAGATTCATTTTGAATTACTTCCTTTGTTATTATCTGTAATAATTGTAATGTAGAAAGAAATAGAAACTTTACTATAGCAAAAACCTTTCTCCAGTGAGAAAAATATTGTCTTTGACTCCAACAGTCTTTTTCTTTACACTATGCAAATCTTTGGCATTTTCTATGACAAAATATCACAGAATCACTTAAAAAAGATCTAATCTAGTCTCTGCATAGTTCTACTGGCCTGTTGAAATTCTACTTGCAAGAGGGTTGTGGGGGAAGCTAGAAAGATTCATACTTCCGTAATATCCTACCTTCATAAACGTCACTGTTTCTTGTGTCATATCTGAAAGAAAAATGGCTTAATTACAAGTAATGTAGTTACTTGTGTTATTCCAGATCGGGTAGGCATTAATTTAGCCAGCGTGCAAATACAGAAGCCAATGTGGAGGCAATCATTGGTCCTATTTGAATGACCTTCGTTAGTGTTTTAACAGAAAAATTCTATTTTAGAACCAGTGTCCTCATTTTGCCTTTTCATATGCCATTCTTATTGAATTGTCATACATAATAGGATTGCCTTGCCTTTAAAATTGGCCTTGAACCAAGGCAGATTCTGGTATAGATTTACCTGTATGCTTTTACCAGTTTTGATGATTCCATATACATAGCATAAAACGGTCACAGACAAGTTAAATGAGTACCTTTATGGCAGGTTTGCTTTACTGAGGTAGTTCAAACTGTGTAAAACAGTGAATTTTCTCCAGTGAGTCTTAGATAAATTCATAACATGCAGTTACATGCCAACATAGACAAAATGCAGGATACACTGCACTAAACCTTGTGAAGAAAACTGAAAAATAAGTCATGCAATGCTGTGTGATTCAGTCCTCATTTCTTGGCAGCAGCAATTCTGATGGTCTCTTTACTGGAAATAAATGTTGCGTCAAGACAAATTGGACTCCTAGTGAGTAAGAATTGAGTCAGTGCTAGCCAGTTAAGTAAAATGGAATTTTTCCAGTCTAATACTTTTCACTGATTCAGAAAATGGTTTTCAGGCATGACCTGGATATGATACGCTCCAGGAAGTATTCAGTGCCAACTGAAACTACAAGCATAGGGCATATGTTTTTCTTAGAAGAATAATAATGGTCTTTTATAATATGCTACCATTCATACAGATAGATGGTAGAGTATTTCATAGGCAATTATGTTATTCACTATCAGAAGAAGGAATTTAGTGAAATATATCTCTAGGAGTATAATAATTAATCCTGAATAATGGGATTTTCTTCTTCACACATACTGCTTACCATGGTGAGTCAATATTTCCCTTCCTTCTCCTTCATGATGTCTCAGGGATCACGTGGGGTCTGTGCATCACAAATCATTGCTCATACAGAAGTTGTTCTGATGAGAATTTTCAACCACAGATACCCATCACTAGTTGGTCTTGCATGAAAGAATCATCATGAATCATAGAGAAATAGTTACTTCTATAAAATTCTGCTGCAATTTTAGAAAAAGGGCAAAGAAAAAGGAAAATCTTGTATCCTAATTCCTCTTTCCACAGCCTTATTCATGATGTTTCTCCATTACTGTTAGGATTTGTGATTTGCCACAATAAATATTTTGATACTGAGCTGAAGTAGTGCTTCCAAGCTGTCTGCCTTCTGAATATATTGAGAAGAAGTATCTTTTGGGACAGTTGGACTATTTGCCATTTCTACTTCATAGAAAGTATCTTGCTCAGATTTAGTTCTTTTACAAGTAATGCATTGACAGAAGATTTACATGAATTTGAATTACTTCCTTGTTGTGGGATGAAGCTAAAACTGGTCTTTTTTCCCACCCGGCGAGCGGGGGGTGGGGCCAACCGTTCCTGGGTCCCGGTGGGGGGTGGAGCCACCCTGTCCCCTGGGCCATGACGGGCAGGGATGGGGCCGGTCCCCAGCATGGCTGCATTCCCCGCCCGTGGCATTGGGGCGGTGGCCCCCTCCCCCCACCATATTCACGCCGGGCAGCGTGGCCGTCTGTGTTTGGAGCTTGGCGCTGAGTCTGACTCCTGCATGTGGATGGATTAGCGACACAGCAGCTACAGTACGGTGTGGTATTCCTGGGGGTGGACTGCTTTCGGGGTCGCATTTTCTCGTGATTTCCTGGGGGTGGACTGCTTTTCGGGGTCGCTTTTCTCGTGATTTCCTCGGGNAATCTGAAATTTCATTGTAGTAGTTATCAATAAATTGGTAGTAACCAGTTAACAGGTTTCAGATCAGGTATCTGGAAATGTACAGCATGCAAACATTTCCAGAGAAAGCTGGCCACAATAAAAAAAACCCAGCAACAGGATGTGAAAACTTTCAGTTGATGGAGAATACTGGCCATATTTTTGAAATATGTCAAAATATTTTCCTGATTACATATTACAAGTGTATGCTTTTCAAGGACTTCTTTTTCTTTATGATAACATTGATATGAAGCAGGAAAAATATGAAATATGTGGAAAAAGAAACAGATTTATGTTTTATCCCAGATTTATTTTCCACCTGAAACTATATCCCACGCTTGGAACGATGACTTTGTCCCTGGAAGCTGCTTTGAGTGTTATGGTAAAAAGTAGTGTTGTTCACGTAGAAATAATTTTCCTGTGTAAATTTAGGCCACAAACTATCAGGACCAGATGTCACGGAGAATCTACATCTAGAAAGAAGCTGAATCTCTAAGGAAAGGAGTTAAAATGTTAAGTTATTCTAGGAGGACATGCACTGTCACAGAATTGCCATTGACCATGTGTCAATATAAGATTATTAAGTGTGATCCAGACCCAGTTTAAGGGTGTAAACTTTCCAAATGTGAGCTGAGCCAGAAGGAGCAGAGAAAGATGTGCTGAAGGATCATTTAAAAATCATGCCTGTTAGCATGGTGTGCTGCAACAGAAGGAAAAGAGCAAACAATGCCTCAAATTGCAGGACAGTGTCAGGTAACTGTCAGCTCTTCTTGTGTGAATGTTACCATTATTTTTCCGTAGATTCATGTGTCTGAATAAATCTAAACTGACAACAGAAGAGAGGAAGTTGTCTTAAAGAGATGTGTTTCTAGCTCTTGTGCAAGTAGAATTACAATGCTTTGGCCAATAATTTATGAGATGAAAGTAGAATTTGCTCATTACTCACAAAAAATAATATATATATATATGTATATATTGCCTACATATCTATACACAGAACACATGCAGACACTGATGATCATGCTAATCTAGAATTCTTATCTGATGATCAGTAAATGGCTCTTGTTCTCATGTCACTTCTTGCTCTCTCCTAGTGAGAGAATATCTATTCTCCATGTAGTTTGGGCAAAGCTATGCAGAAATTGCAATGTCTACACCTGGGCCTCAGCTTAGTGCCCCTCACCTAAAGCAGTGGTGAGAACTTGTCTTTGTTCTATTCTATTGCAGCACAAAACAGGTTCATTGAAACTACAGATGTCTGCCTACTGCCTATAGCCCCAAAGGTAGTGGAAGAAAAGTACTAGCAATACTTTTGGAAGCAAGGATATTGCACATGCCCACATATTATTGAATTTTCCATGTTTTGTTTGGCACTGGAAAGGAAGACTACTCTGTTCCCTACTGCATCTTACTTTGGTTACATCAGTGGGAGTGAGTGCAGTGGACTTCAAAATATGCTTAAGTCTGTTTGGTTGAATCACAGGAAGTAAACAGAAGTAAAAACAAAAAAATATAGGCAAGCATAAATATTTCTAAACAAAGGGCAGGTCCTGTTCCATTGTGTTCCTTTGCTCCTATGAAGAAGAGGACTCCTTTGGTGGTATGAAATGCAGGGTCAGGCTTTGACAATTCAAATCTCAGTGGATCCGATCCAGTTCATACCAGCAGGTTAATTTGTTCCTGGAGAAATAAGGTGCCAAGTTTAGAGGTGACAGCGAGTATGTTGCTGTGGTGGTTTTACCACAAATTCAGTGATTTTTGGAGCAGAGACTCTGAGAGAAGTCACAAACACACCCCAAAAATGAAGAAAACACACAAAAATCACAGTTTATTTTGCGCAAACACCAAAACCCGACAAATAAAGTGCAAAACAGACAAACAAATTAAATTTTTCCAGGGCCCGCGTTTGAGGTGAGGACGCTCTGGAGATAGTGCTTGTCTCTCTCTTCCTCTGAGCCCGGCTGAGAGACTCCGGGTAGTTAGAAGGGAGCACGTGTTCTCAAGATCCCCTTGGCTGTGAACCTCTGCCCGGTTTCGACTGAAAAAACGAAAAGGAAGGAACAACCCTTCTGCTGAAGGGAAGAAAATCCCCCTCCCAGAAAGTGCTCACCAAACCCTNCGTGCTGGCCAGCAAAGCCGGGGCCGCACAGCGCCGAAACTCTGCATCGGACCGGAGCCGCACCTCCCAGCAGCAGCGCCCGCCATCCACGCCGCCGGAGTGGGGGGGGAAAGGGCAACCGAAAAAACCATGCAGGCATGGGGGCGGGCAGCCCCGGAGCAGAAAGCAGTCACCAGGGCCGCCAGCGCAAGGCAAAGTCGCCGTACCATGGCTTGATCATTTTTAACTTTCATTTTTTAGCCCCATGACAGTTGCTTTCATAGACTTAGGCTTTTAAAGGTTTTTTTTATAGAGTCATAGAACCATAAAATCACAGAAGATGCTGAGTTGGAAGGAATGCATGAGGATCATTGAGTCCACCTCCTGGCCCTTTGAAGGATGCCTAAAAGTCACACCATGTGCCTGAGAGCATTCTCCAAATGTTTCTTAACTCAGACAGGCTTGGTTCTATGGCTATCAGTATTTCCCAATTTTTCCTAAGTTTGGAAAATCCTACCACTCATTGATCTTGTCTTTATGGACTTCGATTATACAACCAAACATAGCCATGCTATGAGTATTTTCTGCTACTATTTTTGGCACTTCTGGGGTTTTGCCAAAATATACTATTTTGTTTTCAAATGCAATTGTTTTTGAAAGAGAAAGGATTGAATTCTTTAAGGCTGTAATTTTGTTACTTTTTTTTTTTTTTTTTACATCTTAAACAAATTTTAGAAAGTACTATAGGAAAATTACTTTTATGGTTACCAGCATATGGAAGCTGAGAGCTCTGGAATGATTACAGACAACTAAAGAAGAAGAATATCCCAAATTAATAAAATGCAGATTTGTAGAGGCAAAAAAAGAGCATAAAAGCGCAAAACAATCATTTTGATTTCATATTAAAATCCTGTATGTGGTTGCTATTATGAAAAAATGTATTGAGCCAATAAAAACAACTATATGTCAGTAACATAGGTAAATTGCCAGAAAAGTTCAGGGCTCATTAGAAAAAGTTGTGTTACAAAATGTTTTACAAGAAATGTGAAGCCTATCTTGTTGATGGTTATTTTTATAGTGCAGAAAAGTAGCACTATATAGAAGTGGACTTCAGGAGACATCCTTCTGGCATTGCAGTGTTGCAATTGAGAGAAAAATCTGACTGAAAAGCTTTTAAAAGCTCCACTTCCAAAAATCCCTGAAGGTAATATATCACATATGTCTTTGTTCTCCTTCATGCTGAAGGAACAACCTGTAAAGAAACATAATTCCTTTCATACTTCAGAAGGCTAGTAAAGTAGATGTCTTCAATAACCAGCATTGATCTGTTGGAAAGGAGAAGGAGACTTTCAAATTTATCTCTTGCCATAAGAGTACTTCCCACTCCTTTCTGAACTCAATATACTTTTTCAATACTTTGCTGACCTTTGTTTCCTTAAAATTGAAACATGACAAACATTGTTCTAGATAAGACTCAAAAAAAAGGCTCTTTTTCTTTGTTTGCCCACCTCTGTGTGCAATTGCTAAAAAAAAAAGCAGTGTCTTTCAGCAGTCCTTTCTCGAGGTTACTGATTTTTCTTGGCTTTACCATTCCGTACATTTTTTATCCCATTGAGGATATATATATATTTTGGATTACTGCCTTCTTCCACTCTTCCCAGAATTGCATCTTTACAAACAGGATCCCATGTAATTATCTTCTGCCTGTGTTTCTGCTCTGTTTGTACACCTTTCATTATTCTGTATTTGCCAGTTATGAAAAATTACTATCATCTGCATGTTGATTTCTTTCTTTCAGGGATCATAAATGAAGGAGATAAAAAGGAGAAGAATTAATCATCATTAGATACCTCTCTGATTCAATGTGCTGCTGTTTATAATTACTCAATGTTTACAATCATTTAGTCAGATTTCCACATTATTGTGTTCCCACCTGAGCCACATTAAAATGAATGGATATTTCTAGTAGGTTTGCACAAGACAAAGTATTCAATATTAAGAAAAACCTAGGAAATTCACGAACAGTCCTTCTCTTGGGTGCTGTAAGTTTCTGTTTTGAAGGCATATAAGCAACAAATCAGGAACACTTGTTCTTCAGGTAGTCCTTGTGCAAAAGGAAATCTTACTATTAGGAATCTTAGTATTATATGCACTTTTGAATTTGTTTAAACTTTTCACTATCAGACATATAAAAAAAGGAACATTTTGGAAGGTCATTCCTGTTTTTCACAGTTGTTCAAGAGAGTTAAAATTACGTGAATAAGGACATCTGCAGAAAAAAAGAAGGGATTCTAGATGATTGACCATTTCTAAACAATCAGCTTTGAGATATAGTCTGTTCATTGCTAAAAATAATCAAGAAATTCTAATAGTGTTGATACTGGTCACAAGGAAACAATAAAAAAATGCATGATAATCTGTGACAACTGGAAACACACCAAAGAACAATGGTTGAATGGTGCTGGTGAACTGCTTTTTAGATGAAAGTGTGAGGGTTTTTCTTTAATTAGAACTGAGACAAGAGCCAAGTAGTTAGGTCGTTTTAATAATGGGAGGGATGGGAGGGGGGAATAGACAAAATAGAGAAGAAATGAGGCTACCAGCTGGGTGTGGTTTCTGGGTTTGAATTAGAAAACTGTTAGAGGCCTATTTTTTAAAAAAGGGAAATAGAAGAAAATATATCTCTCCTTTTACCAGATGGAAGAGAGAATGAAGAATGACTCAGGAAATGAGCTGAAAATTTCTGAGTAGTCTGGGATGCAGAGGAGAAAAACAAAAAATATATTTTCAGAAAGGATTACAACAAAGTCCTAGAGCAGGATTCCCCCAAGTGACATAGGTCAGTGTGTTTCCACTGCTTTCCTTACTATGCTGCTTGTCAAAGTCCAGATTTGTGAATTACTGTAATTTACATAATTCTTGGAATCTGTTAGGCAATTATCAGGTACAGTCCAGCTTATATATATGTATTAAAAAAAAAGTGCTTTGTAGAAAAAACTAATTAAAAATAAAAAGAAGACTTACCAGACAGAGGGTTTTAATATATTGACTTGAAAGAAAGAGTTTAAACTGTCATATTGTGATTTTGCAAGTGTAAAAATAAAGGTCCTCATTCATCCTAGTGTAGTACTTTGAATAGATGGAGTTTCATTAAAAGGACTTGACCCAGGACATTTATCTTCATAATTTCAGCATTATAGGCCACATAGAAAACAGTTAGAAAAAAATAGCAGGAAATATTTGTAAAGCTACATCAACAAATTGAGACCCATTGTATTCCCCAGACAGTGATCTGATAGTGAAAAGATGTCTGTGGGATTTGCAAACAAAATGAAAACTGGCAAGGATACAAATCTGAATCCCTTGTAGGCAATTTACCTCTTCCTCTAGGCTCATAAAAGTTAAATAACAATCAGAAACTTGCTATTTGTGATAAACAAAAGAGAGATGGCTAATCTGATGCCATAGGAGTGACTTCCCTTTTCAGTATTTACCCTTCACATTAGGATGACTTTGGGCACAGGTTGTAAAACTCCAGCTCCTGGATTTTACTTCATCCACTCCTGATGGTTGGTAAATAATATAGAGAGGTTTATTTAAATGTAGCCTTTGAAGTTATACCATAGACTGATGTGCTTAACAGAAGCAGGTAGAAAGCCAACTTTGTCTGGCAATTCTTCTGCCCACACCCTCTTAGTTTTAACATTGGGGAAAAGTTTTTGCTCTTTGTTGAGAGGAAAATGATGCATTTGTTTTGGGATGACAGCTCAAGATGCAGTTATTACATATAAATCTCATCTCAGCAATACTTTGGCTTCTGATGTTTTAAGCAAAATTGTCTTGGCTTGAAATGGATGTTGACCTTATGAGGGATCAAGTCAGCCTTCCTGTTGTTACTTGCAGTGAGCACATATTTTCTCTATCTCTTCGTGCTCAGGATTTATCTGACTGCCATTATAATGAGAGGGGGTTATTGAGGGTCAATGTTGTGATTCTAACCCTACAAAAAGTAAAATTTACTTGGAAACACTTGACCATGTTATTAATTTTTGTTTCTGATGTCTAAGAAAGAGTAATCTTATGGGGATTTGTTATTTGAAAGGTGGCAAATTTGTTGGAAATATTCAAACCACATAGTTCAACTGGTTTGTAAGACTTATAGATACTTATGGATTAATTCTGCTTACTACATAAATTGCGGGAAGCTGTATTGAAATAAGTGATGAGAAAAGGTATGTAGGAGCTATCTGGCCTCTAATGCAAGGCCTATGGGTCATTTGGACTCTGGAGGGGCAGATGGCGGGAAAACTGCCACCCTATTGGAAATTCCTCATTGCAAAATTTTGTAACACACCACAATACACGTAAAACCACTGAGGCTAAATGAATCATGACTTTCTAAACCTGAATGTTCCAGAGAGCAGTACTGACAGTATGGAGTGTGCCAATAACAAGGGACTGGAAAAAAACCTCATTTCTTCTTCATGGGGGTAGAATATTTTCCATAGTCTCCTTGAAGGTCCTAGTTTAGCTCAGAAGTCAGCATGGTCAAAAGTAACATTTTTCAGTTTTAATAAAAAGCAGCCCTTTTTTCCTTCTGCCATTTAATTGTGATACTAACCTGCAGCTGTTCATTTGTAGACACTGCAGAATAGAAACTATTAAGACATAATTTGGACTTCTGATGAATGAGAAATACTCTTTTTAGCTTATTGATAGCCATAAGTATACTTTGCAGAGCACAGGACAGATACATTTTTCCTGGAGCAGGAATCCAGAACAGAAACCCATTAAAGCATGCCACAGCTCCAGGTGGTAAGAAATTCCTATTTCCTTTCCCTGGAAACCAGGGAAGAGTACCTTGGATTTCCAAATACCAAACTGATGTAAAGCTTTCCCTGATTCATTGATCTAAATGAACTATACTGAATGGATTGATGACTGAGCTCAGCTTTGGGGAAGCATCAAAAGAAATCCATATGCAAGACACAAAACACCAGAAGTTTCCACAGCACTGAGTTTTTCCAAGGGTCTGGGAATTGGCTCAGGCTACGATAATCGTCATGAAATTCATAAATCCCAAGTCATTTGTTAAAGAATCAGGTCTTCTGGCCTTTCTAGGGAAGGGGGAAAAGCCCTGTGTTGTTAAGCAATCTGAGTGAAAATACAGAAAGCCAGCATACCCCTAATAAATAAAATCAGTCAGCAATGCAAAAGAATCTTTTAATTTTTTGTGAAAAGACTTTTCATGACCTTTAAATTGTTTCTGAAACAAAATTTTTACACAACATGTCATCACCATAAATGATAAAGAATGTAGAACATTTGCTTAAAACAAAGCTTCATTGGAAAACATTACAAAAACAATAAAAATATCATGCAAAAACTATTTGAAAAACTGAACATTTCAAAAGCACCCATTATTTAATTCCAGCAGCTTTCTATATTTGCTTTTAGAACTAGCAGTTTCCAGTAAGCAGTCTATTTTGGGGAAAAGAAAGCCCTCTCATGCAGTTTGTGGGCACAGGCAGCTGTTTGCCTCTTTGCCATAGCTCAGAAATTATGTGAGTGGTGGAGACCTGCCATCTCTCTCAAGCTTCATGAATGAGCAAACTCTTGGCTTTGTCACCTTTACAGGATGTATCCCTTCTGGAGCTTTGTTCTCTCTTTGAAACTACAGGCATGCATAAATGCAAAATGCAAAAATGCATAGCCTATCCATTCTTAAGAGGTAAGTATAAAGAATAATGCCATTAAAACAAACAATAAAAACAGTACTGAAAGAAAGAAAGCTGAAAACTTCCCGAGCCACACTCCGCCAGTTATGTCAATGAGTGGAAGAAATAATGTTTTTTTCCATCTTTCTATGGATGTTTGCCAGTATGTCATCTTTCTGCTGACATCTGCTTCAGTCAAGCTTCTTTTTCCAAACTCTTCAAGATTTAAAATCTCTTTTTATTCTCTATGCTGAATAATCCACTCGATTATCTAGCAAGTCAGACCTGGGTGGTTTACTCTCTATTATTAGCTCAGTCTTTGCAGTTCTAATTCCTTTGAAGTTGTTTAGAGCAAGTGTTTTACCTTTGTGATTTGCCTTATTTTTTCTGCTGAATTTCTTTAAAGGATCCTTTACACTCCATCCTGTCTCAAGAAGCCAATCATAACAAAACAATACAGTCAACTGCAGTTTATTTCATCATGAAGTTTCTGCAAGCAATGCTATTTTCTCTTTTTCTTCAGTTCCAAGGGACTATGCTTTTGAATGCCTCTTAAGGGTATTGCTATAGTGTCAGTCGTGTTTATATCACACAAGCAACATTAGTCATGGTTAACTCTTGTGCCTAACTCCTAGCATGTGTTGTACTACAACATTTGGTGTGAAAATTTCACAGTTAAACTATGCTTACATCATAGTGGTACCAAGCATATTATAAAAACAACAATGAGTTTTTCACAGGAAAGTTTGTTTTGCTCAAGTTTCTCCTGAGGTCCATTTTCTTCTGTTTTTGCTGATACCTTTGACAAGACTGACATGGCTTTGTTTTTTTTTATAACATATTTCCCCTTAAGCCTTTGGCTTTCCTGCTTCTTAACTTTCCCACTGACAGCCATCACTACTGCTACTTGTTAGGGTTATACTTATTACCTACCTGTCAACATGTGAAAGTTCTTGAGTCTTAGCAAGTTATGAGGCCTTTCCATCATATATCAATTAAGGAAGTTATGTTTACTGGAAAATGTCAGTGGAAAGAGTGCTGAGCTAAAGATGATGGCCTGTGAATGACTTAAATGTAGGAACTGCTTTTTCCAAAAAATATCGTTTTTCAACCACTTCTCCCCAGGGGGACGAAGAAATCTAGACTTCGCTGCTTGCTATACAAAATAGAAATACCATGTATATATATTTTCGGTATCTTAAAACATACAATTCAGAATTTGTTTGAAGAAGGATAAGGACTTGCCTTGGATTAGCTGAGCGCCTTGCCTTGGATTGGTGGTATTGAAAAAGGGAGAAGTTCATGTTGCATTATGCAAATGTACTGCAAGTGTGTGCTTCTTGTTAGTCTGTCACTCACTGGGAAGACAATCAGGGAAACAAACGCAGATTGAAAAGAAGGAAGCATACAGGTAATGGATAGGGGACAAACACTTGTAACTAGGAGAGTGTTGTGAATACAGATTATTTCACTGATACTGGATTTTCTCTCTCATTTTTCTAAAGACGTTAAAGGAGTGCATTCAACATGTGTATCTGCAGACAAGCAGTTCAGCAGACTTAGGCCTTTGCTTGGTATTGCTGATGGAAACTGCACTCTATGAGGTTAAACATGCTTGAAGGACAAAACTTGCAGCTGTTGGCAGAAATCTCTGCTCTGCAGAGATGTATGATGAAACAACAAACTACTACCTTCTTTTGATGTATCCCACCGTTCATCTTTTCCACTTATAGTTCGTAATAATCTTATCATGAGTTTCCTGAGTGATAGGTCAGGAGAGGCTGAGCAGGTTCTGGTTTTTGTTTTTGGGGATATTCCAGTAGCCTTCATCTTCACTTTTTGAAACAAATTTACAAGTAGCTTTTGCAAAGAAGATGTATCACAGGCATTTTTCTTGGCTGTACTGAGATAATATCAGAATGCAAAAGAATAAGTCTGGGTTTCATGCTGTCTAGATACATTATGTTTATAATTATTATTACTTAGTCATGTCCAATTAGGATTTTAATATGAACGCATAGCATCTCCCCAGATTGGATTTGGAATTTAATGCTAAATACTGGTCTAGACTTAGAAGTTTTACTGGCTCACATCAGTCTGTTAGTTAAGCAATATATTTTGCTGATGGAGCTATGCTGGAAGGAGGCCCAAGAATTATACTAGTAAAAGCTCTTTTTGCCAGTTTATCTTTCAACGATTTTTTAAGCAAAAGCAAAACCTACAGAAAAAATAAAAACTCTTAATTTTTTTTAAGGTTTTGACTGCTATATCTACTCTAGCAGGGTTTGTTTTCATTCCCTGGGGCATCACGAGCCTATGTGCTGGTAAAGGCCAATAGTAGACTTGTCTGTAATATTGTCTGATCTTATTCTCACAAATTACAGTGTCACACCTGCTTTAAAAGCCAGCTGGGCATGATGAGTCTCCAATAACCTAGTTATTGCATATGGAATGCTTTTACTACAAGGTAAAAGAAGTTTACAATTTTCATCCAAGCCCACAAGAAGTGTTTTATTTAGACACTTATTTAGACACTTATTTAGAACAGCTGACTAGACTGACTGTTTGGCTTTTGCTAAGACTTTACACAGGAGCATCCCCAGCAACTCAGTCTCCCTAAATCTAACCTCTGTTTTGCTGCTAAACCTTGCCACCCCCTCCCTTCAATTTTAGTTTGATGCAATTAGAGCTGGCTGATTCTACCATTGCTTTTGTCGTGGTTTTACCACTAGGAAGCGTGGTACTGACAAGAGATGTCCGAGAGAAGCCACACACACCCAAAAAGAAAACACACAAGTAACACAGTTTATTTCACACACCCAGAAAACCAACAATAAAGCACAAAAAACCAGACACATTAAGCTCTCCCAGACCCTGTGTTGGGATGGAAAAGGTCTAGGATAGCGCTGGTTTTCTGTTGGGGGCTCCGGAAGAGACGCCGGGGTTCCGCGGCCGACCTGAGTACCCTACAGTAGCGC
>VYZS01092369.1:5206-18349 GCA_013400695.1 Neodrepanis coruscans | reverse complement strand
TTCTGATTATGGACTTAAAAGACAACAGTCTTTACAATACCACTGACACCAGAGGATTCACAACATTTTGCATTTTCAATGCCTTCAATTAACCGACAAGAACCTTTGAAAAGTCTTTTGCAGAGAGGTAACAATTCTTCTGCACCTCCAACACTTACACAAGAAGCAAATCGACTTGTGGAAATTGCATTCCAGTCAAGGAAAGCTAACCAATGTGTGGAAAATCAGCCTTTGTTGTTATTTGTCTTTTTACAGGATTCACAAGCACTTGGACTTACAGGACAATGAGACATTTCACTGTCTAACCCTTTAGTCTTATTAGAATAAGTTTTTCTACCTTTTAAACATAAAAAATCTATTGTAAACAAGTAGAAATTATTGCAAAAGTTCTTACTCAGAAAAGAAAAAGAATTGCTAGCTGGGGAAGAGCCAAAACCCATTTATATTCCTTTCACAAGTGAATATTTGAAATGGTGCCATCCAAATAGCCTACCTTTTCAAATTGCTTTAGAAGGCTCTCCTCAGGTAGTTGAACTGTATGCTGTTGAAGAAACTTTTTCTGAATGGCATGATCAGTCATCTTGTTTCTGACTCACAATATGTTTGCAATGTAGTTTGACATTTAGAAAAAGCTGGTTGAAGCATGTTACGAATGAACATATTTTTTCTCTTTTTAAGCAGCTATGTTTATTGTTAAACCAGTGACAAGATTCATATTGTGTCATGCACATTAGAAATCACACAGATCTCCCAAAGTTTTTTGCAGAAAGGAATGCTCGTACTGACCACCTTGCTGCACCCGTGCTGCAACAACCTTTACGTGCATGTTTCAGCAGGCCCGCATATCCCATGAATTTTACCATCAAGGTGCTGCAGCACTATGTAAGCAGTTTGCCCTTTCATGGGTTGAGGCCAAAGAAATTATCTGTTCTTGTCCAGACTGTCAAAATTTTGCTCCAGCACTAGCCACAAGGACTAACCCAAGAGGGTTACAAGCTTTACAGATCAGGCAATCAGGTGTCACCCACATTTCAGAGTTTGGTAAACATGATAAAACACTGGCAGCACAGCTTTGCTGTTTTAGGAGTCCCAAAACAGATAAAAACTGATAATGGCCCTGGCTACATAGGTCAGGTAGCCAAATCATTTTTATCTTGCTGGGGAGTTGCACATGTTACTGGCATCCCTCATTCCCCTCAAAGCCAAGCTATGGTAGAACATTTTCACTGTAATTTAAAAGAANAAAAAATCCTAACCTCAAATGCAACCACATAATAAGAAAAGCCCAACAATTTAGCAGTGATTGTAATGATAATTTAGACCTTTAATGTAAAAGATTAAAAATTTTGAGAAACTTAATTCCTTCTATTAGCACTGCAAAAGCTTTGACTCAATTAAATCACTTAAGATGCTAACTAGCTAAGCAAAGTAATGTAACTTCTATAGCTTTAAGTAAGCTTTTGCTAGATGTTGATTCAGTTAGGCATGCAACTCTGCAAAACAGAGCTGCAATAATTTTATTATTATTAGTGCACAGTTATAGATGTGAAAATTTTAAAAAATTGTGTGACATAAATTTATCAAATCATTCAAAGTCAATCCATAAAAGTATTCCACTAAGGGGTTCAGCAAGCTGCGAGTGGAAAATGGGTAAGATTGACTGAATAACTTTTTTAAGAGATAATGTCTAACTAGATGGATTCTGTCACTGATAAAAACAGGATTGGCATGTGTTAGTATATTTTTGTGTATAATAATTAGTATACCCTGCATTATACAATGTGTGATAAATCTGCGAAAAGTGCTTTTGCTGTTAATCAAAAGGGAGTAATTGTTAGCATAGCTGTTGTGTTTGAGTTCGAAGAGAATGTTCTCTAAGTTATGTGTCAGTGAGCCCAAAACTGGCCTAGGCCTCACGCTTCAAGAGATGCTGAAATGAGGCCTTCTTTTGTATTCTGATAGCTATAAGACATAAATGTTATTCTATTGTCTTTAAGACTAGTAATGTACCAACCAATCACATAGACTGTAGGGGTGCATGATCAAGAACCCTCAACCAATGATTCTGTGAGATTCGTTGCACGATCATACAAAAAACATATAAAAATCAGTGCACTATGCAATAAAGTATTCTTTGCTTGCAACGCAACTGTGGCCTCTGTCAGTTTGCGTCGCCTGCTTGGGATCATGCCAATTTGTCAGCCATAGGAGTGGACCGGGATTTGCCTCGGTTTCCCATCAGCTCCCTTGGGGCGCAGGGAGATAACTGGGAAGGAAGGTGGGCCACGCAGGGATCTCTGGGAGGGGACCGCGTTCCTCAAAGACTTGAGGAAGCAGTGCTCAGTCTCTTTTTGGCTCTGCGGCAGAAACAGAGCACTCCTCCTCACCACTGCTTGCTGAGAAAACCAGCACGGATCCTGCTGCCCTCCTACCGCTCGCTATGGATTCCTGAGGTTGGCACTGTTTCCAGCTGAGAAGATACCTTAGAAAAACCTCTTCGCAGACGCTGCAGCCTCTGGAACACTATAGCTTCTCCACCAAAGTTCTAGTTCGTGCGCCCCTACCTCTAAGCCCCTTCTGTGCTCTTGGCAGGGGGGCCTCGTCTTTCTCAGCCCCTGAATGAGGCACTGCTACCCCATTCCCACTGTGGGGAGCTTTTGTCCGAGAGCTCAGTATCCTCCATCTTCCCTTCCTGGCACAGACCTGGTCTCTCCCTCTACAGACACATCCCGACTGGCAAACAGCGCACCCTGTGTGAAACGGCGTAACAGCAGCCTCCGTAATTCCAGCAGGACACACAGGGCCCACTGGCAGTTGAAACCTACCACATGACCTCTAGGGGCATAAGGGAAAACTTTTTTCCAAAGACAATGATTTTTGGGGGGTTTTAATATTTTTTTTTGTTTTATTCTCCGTTCCCTTAGGTTCCACACCTGAATAACAGATTCGTATCAATACATTCATATCCACATCCTTACATCCAAACATAATCACATGCCCCGATATATCCAATCAATTCTTGCCTTTTCTGTAAGTCTCTCGTCTGTTGAAAACAGATAATATTGAGCAAAAGGAAAACAACAGTGCACCTTCGAGGAGCCATGCAGCACCAGCCATGCAGACACCACAATTCAACACCATTAGCTGCACCAAATTTTATATTCCTTCCTTCCTTCCTTTCTTCTTACTTCCTTCCTTTCTTCTTCCTTCCTTCCTTCCTTTCCTTCCTTCTCTTTTTCCCTCCCTCCCTCTCTGCCTGCCTGCCTGCCTACCTTACCACATGACTGTCTGCCTGCCTTCTTGCCCACCTCCCTGCCAGCCTTCCTGCCTTCATGCCTGCCACCCGGTCTGACTGCCTGCCATCTGGTCTGTCTTCCTGCCTGCCACCTTACCTCCCTGCCACGCTGCCCACCTGCCTGCCTGCCTGCCTGCCCTCTTGTCTGTCTTCCTCCCTGCCTACCTGCCTGCATGCCAGCAGTCATTTGTGACTTCCTTCCTCTCTTTAGTCCATCCTTTCTTCCCTCTTATCCCTAGCCTTTCTTCTTTTCCATCGCATCTTGGCACTCTGCTCATCCGGGCTCGCAGGGGACTATGGCCAAACTACACAGGTCTCGGGGCACAGCAGGAGCCCAGGGGCTGTCCCTGGACAAGCTTAGTCCTTGCAGCTGGGGATGGCTGAGAGTGGCCCTTTTTCACACTGCACCTTCCAGGACCCTTCGGCAGATGGATCCTTTCCAAGCAAACCCTGTGACACCACCAAGCCTCGCCCTGCCCCAAGCATATATAAGGCCTGCACTGCTTCGATCACTGTGGCTCCTGTTACTCTCTGCGCAAGAAGGACCTCCCTGATTCTCTCTCTCTTGGCACCACAAGGTGATGGACAGGGACGAGACAACGATGGACATGCATGAGAGGAAGAGGACAAACAGAGAGGTGGATGAGACGATGGACAGGGACAAGAAGAAGATGATGGACATGGGTGAGCCAAAGCCAAGAGACGCATGAGGAGAGGACGACGGGCACAGAAACGGAAAGGACAAGGGACTAGGAGGAGGAAAGGATGACGGGCAGTTATCAGAAGAGGACGACAGACATGGGCGTCGAGAGGATGACGAACACGGATGAGGAAAAGGGGAACCCCAATCCCAGCCCAGGACACCTCCACCCCCTCAGCTGCCTTGCACATGGATCCCAAGCTGCTGCAGGATGAAATCCAGCAGCTGAAAGAATCCCCGGGATCCTGCACTTCCCAAAGCACAGAGCCATGCAGCACCAGCCATGCAGAAAAAACAATTCACATCCCATCAGCTGCACCAATTTCTATTCTCCTTTTTTCCTTCCTTCCTTCTTTCCTTCCTTCCTTCCTTCTTTTCCCTCCCTCCCTGCCTCCCTCCCTCTCTGCCTGCCTTCCTGCCCACGTTACCCCCTGTCTGTCTGCCTGCCTTTTTGCCAGCGGCCCTTTTTCACCCTGCACCTTCCAGGACCCTTCGGCAGATGGAACCTTCCCAAGAAACCATTGTGACACCACCAAGCCCCGCCACCGCTCAGGTTTTGTTTTACGAACTCCTGCCACGAGGCTGCATCCGGGGTGTTCCTGGTCGAATCCACCAACCCTCCTGATGGGGGGAGGTATTTTGTTGCCCGCCCCCCAACCGCATTCCGTACGTTCGGCAGTGGTACGCTTCCCTCGCGGGGCCTTTTTCCCGGCTTCGGTGTCTGTCGCCGGGTCCGTCAGGTGTCTGTGTGGGCCGAGGGAGAGGGGCGGGAGGGGTTGCGGGGGTCGCTAATTATCCCGCAATTCCATAAATTCCTGAATTCGGATGCAGAAAAGTAACTCTGATGTGTTGTCCTGCAGGGAAAACACTAATAATGCAGCGTTGTTTTTCAACTTACTTTGGGGTGTGCAGGCGTTTTGCCCCACAGTGCCGTTCCTGACTGAGGCTGCCAAGTGCTGGGCACATTCCGCCTTCTGGGAAACAAGGGATGCCTCCGGACAAGAGGGCACAGGGAGAGCCATCGCGCGGGGGGGGGGCAGCACAGTTTAAAGGATGTAATGGAAACAAAGGCTTCACAAATACAAGATACTGCCCGTGATAAAGATCGGAAAGATCAGGGCCCGACATTCACGGTGTACATTTAGACAATCTAATAGAATATTAAGATGTGCATTTAAAAAGAAAAAAAAAAAAAGAAAATAATGCCCCAAATACAAACGCGAAAGTCCGTTTTAACAAGTTGCTGTGTTGCAGTAAGTCAGAAGTCATTAGGCTTGCTAACTTGGTAAGAAAAACACTAATTTAGCTTAGAAGCATTGATTCTTTAATCTTACCTATATTCTGAAAAATTGTTGATTAAAAAAAAAAAAGCTTTGGCTAATGAATTACTTTTAGGCTTATTTCAAAGCAGTGGGTACAACAGAAAAAAATCCAAATCCACTAAACCATTTACTTAGTGCTTTGGTAAAGAAGTTACAGACACCTGAAAGATTGTAAACATTGAATGACTGAGGAAATAAACCATTTATTTAATTTTGGTTCCTCCTTAGGGTTGTGCATTTTCCTTCCTGTCCCAGCATGAGTGCACTGCAAGCATTTCTGCCTGGAAAACGGTTCAGTTTCTGAACAGTTCAGAAACCCTAACCCTGACCCTAACCCTCTCTCACTGCAATTTTTTGTGATTTGTGAAAAGGCTGCTCTCACATCATCACACAGAACTGATCATTTTGTGTGGACCACGGGGTTTGTTTGGTGTTGGAATTTTTATCTCATGGAGCCTGGTTTTCAGAGTTAGTATAAATCTTTTTAGAAGCATTCATATTGTGTATTTCAGATCCATCTTGCGAATGTATGTTGAAGAATCTGTAAGTAAAATTTCTAAAAACAGGAATTGTGCTAATCTGAAACTATGTTTTAGAAATTCTGTCTTTGTATTCTACAGTAAGGTTTATGTGCTGCAGTATCTATCACTGACCTTGATACACATTGTTTATAAGAAAATATGTAAGTAGTTTTCAACCTAAGCAGTTAAGTATTAAAGCATCTCCACAGGTAAAAAGTCTAGATGCTGCATCAGTATGTGCCTGGGACATCATTCCATCCATGGAAGTGGATTCAGGTTAATGTTTTAATTGCAGCAAATTTCCCAATTCAACTATATCATCTAACAGTTTGATAGATTCTTGCTTGGGTTTTCTAACATTCTTTGTATTTCCTCTGACATTCATAGTATTTCCTAGAAATGCGAGATCTTAGGTTGGCTGAAGTTCAGCTTCACGTGTAAAAGTAGTTTTAATTAAAAAAAAAAAAGTGTTCTTTGTTCTGCTTACATTTGTGCATAAGAATTTGTATAGTTTGAGTGAGAAATGTATGAATTTGTAGATCCATTTTTTTATTTATAGAGTGATCATTAGATTATATTGTTCAGAAATAAATGAATCACAGTGAGGAAGAAACCATGAAGCCAACCAGTGTGGTGAACCTTGATAAACTTTTAGATGACTTCTCTGAGATAGAAAAGGTAAGTGAAGGAGGTAAAATATGTTGAAACTGCTGTCTCTAATTATTCTGTGACATTTTTAAAAGGTTTTCAAGTAAAAGTTTCTTCTAAGTGATATCATCTTAGTGTTATGCCTTCCTTTGTTTTGAAAATGTTTGTATTGACTATATTTTGGAGTCATAGAAGGGAATTCTTTGGATTCTGAGAAGCCTTTGTTTCTGTGCTAGAATTTTAATAGTGCAGATGCCAATTTTGGTTTCTCAGGAAGAGTATGGAAGCTGGTATTTAAGACAACACTATCACACAGCTTTCATGGAATCACACAATGGTTTAGGCTGGAAGAGCCCTTAAAGACCACCTACTTCCACGCCCCCTTCCGTGGGCAGGGATGCTTTTATTTCCATACACATTAAGCTTTCTTTATTTTATATGTATGTAATTTCTTAAAAGATTGACCCAGTGAGGAAAATCCTTACTCTGTTTCTTGTTAAACCCACGTCGATCCACTTTCTGCTGATTTCCTGAATCAGTAAATCCATACGGAAGGACACCTGAAAAAAATTTAGCATTTCTCATGGAAAAAAATACACTATTCCAGGTCCTATTCCCACCCATTGCTCAAGTTGTTGCTCCACGAGGGCATTGAGAGTCTCATATGCAAAGCAGTAGAAAGAACTTTGCAGACTCTGGGATACAGAATTGAGGGGAAAACAGTTTATAACTGTTTATGTAAGTTGACATTCTTAGTTCTGCAGGGTAATCTTGCAATAGCACAGGCTCCTGAGTCATCATTCTGCTCTATAAAGGAATTTCCTAAATGGGAAATAATACGTATTTGCAACTGCAGTATTGTGAAATTATGAAATTTAGTATTAATTTAAAGCTCAAGAATTAAAATGTAAATCAAAACTTTTAATATAATGTTAGTATTTTTGAAACTTTCTAGAAAATATCAGAAATTAATGAGGCAAATAACCTACTCATTCATCAGCTGGAAAAATGTAATAGGTTGCTTACATTAAGCCAATCAAAGGAGGAATCAATAAAAGAAGGTAAGTTATTTTTTTATAAAGGTAAGGTTTTTGGATATACTCAAGAAGTTATGAGAAGTATTCCCATTACTTTCCACCATATAAAACAGAAAGTAAAATAGAAAGGCTCTAAGCTCTGTGTGAAAAGCAGTAATGCCTAATCTTTGGTCATGAAATGAAATTAATCTCATAGCAACAGTTTTTATCAAAATTATGAGAATTCAAACTGTTCAATGGAAGCTAATAAATTAGCATTTACCACTTACAGGTGGGGATTATAAGTCTATAATCATAATTAAAAAGTTAGCAAATTAAGGAGAAATTAGAGACAACGATAAAATTTTTGTTTTATTCTAGAACTCTGTTTTCAGATAAGTATTTGAAATGAGAAATAATATCTAGTACTTAGCATAGATTTGTGGTGGCTTATTCTTCTCTAGTTTGTAGATTTGCAGAAAGGTGCAGATTTTTGTAGGACTTTCATCTTTGGGAAGTCAGCTTGATAAAGGTTAGGAAACAGGATAAGAATAAATTTAATTTCATGCTGGAGAGAGATTGTCAATTAGTTTCACTTAAATCTCCACTGGGACTTAGATAATTCAGCATAATCAGAAATTGAGTATTGAAATTGAGAAAGCTGAGCTTTTGAGTAAGTGAGGGAAGTTTCTTAATGTTGACAATCTATTCAGATATAACTCAACACTCATGATACAGGATGCCAGGTCATGCAAAAGGCAGAAGAAATCCAGTGTCAGTGCATATGGGGGGGGGCATTTTATATAAATGGTTGTTGGTCTCAGTCAGCTTCTTCTCAGGAAAGAGATCTCGGTGTCCTCTGAACAGTTCTCTTAAAACATTAATGTTCTCTTAGAATATCAGTGGCCAAAGAAGCAAACACAATAATGTTTGCATTATTGCAAACAGGCATGATTATGGAAGAAAAGGAGAAGGAAACATCATGCCCCTGTCAGGACTGTGATTTTCATGTAATTGTCTGATCCACACATACCAGAACAGATTTACCAGAACTACAAAAGGTAACAGAGAAGGTGGCAAGGTTTGGGATGGTCAGGGAGGAGCAACAGACAGGGAATCAGGAACCAATCTGTGACAAGGAGCTGGATGTAGGGGCTTAACTTTCCAAGACTAACTCCCACTGTAGCCATGCAGGGCAGGCCCCTGTGCTCTGCCAAAAGTCCACATTACCAAACAAGTATGTAGTGATGGGAGTCACCCAGGAGGCTGAGTCAGAGTGGAGTTCAGAAATGGTAACAAAGACCAGACATAGCCTAGGGATCACTACCACATCTCTAGTGATGAGGCAGGTCTGAGATCAAGCCAGAACGTCACTCCCTAGGTCATGACCAGGGTTTAGCCTGTGGCTGCAACACAGCTGCAGCACAGTGCATGGGCAAAAGCCTCAGCCTGAAAGGAGCTCCCAAGGGAAGGAGAGGAAGCCATTTCTGAATTTCCAGCTTTTATGAAGGTCACCAGCTATAATCTTTCTGGATGGCCTTGTGCCCAGCCAACATGCAGAAGGTGCATGGGTGAGAATGCACTTGGGACTTCCACAAGTTTGGTCACAGTTTTGGAATATCTGAAGGAAGAGTTAAGTTGACTGGAAACTATTGAGCCTAGAAAGAAAGAATAGAGCTGATATGACTTGTAGCTGTGACATTGTGAATGGCAGAGAGAAAGTGAATTCAGAGTGAATATTCATTGTCTAATGTAATAATACAACTAGATGGAAATAAAACTTAATTGGTTTAAAGCTAACAAAATGAGGAACCTTTCCATACATTTCAGAATAAAGTTAAAACAATTCCACAGAAACCTGTGGATAATGGAAGTGTAGATTAGTCCAAAAAGATAGAAAAAAAATCAGGTAAAAATACCTCAACAAATTTGTTAAACACAAAGACAGGATCTCTCACTGGGGTCTTCCTTATTTTTGTGTCTTGGGAAGTTGAGAGGACATACTAAGAGTAGTGTTTATCCAGCTTTTTTTTCTCTTTCCTGAAGAATCTTCTACTGGGTATTGTGAAGTAGTGAACTGGATGAGCTTTGGTTTGCGTCAGAGGCATTTGTTTCTCTTTTAAGCAGAAAAGACAGTACAGGACAATCACTCAGAACAAGAGGCTTCATTATTGATGAAACCAGAGAGGAGTGGGTTTATGTAAAATAGATTGTAAAATGGTAAAGGAAAAGGTGGACAAAAATAAGAAACTACTCTTACAGTAAAATCTAGGGGATAAAAAGTAGTAGAGAAACTGAAGGAGACAACTTGGGAAATAAGAGCAGCTGGGATCTGCAACAAGGAAGTAGATTGGACTGAAAATGGTAGAAAGTCAGAAGAGAGATTCGAGCTTTGTAAACCATAGTGCCTCATTTCAATGAGATGAGAGTGAAATTATTTGATGAGATATGAAGAGAACAGCCTCCCTCTGGAGCCTCTTTTGAAACACACAATGGAAAAAAAATGTGAGTGGGAGAAGTCCAAGTAAATAGTAGAGCAATCAGCCTGAAAGATGAACTAAAGTTTTAGCAGCAGGAACAGTCAGAAAAAAACAGATCTTGATAATACTGAAGTCACAGGATTTTGTACAGATATAAATAGGAGGCAGAATTGTTGGAAGACAAGGACTCTGGTCAATGAGTAAGAGAAATTGCAGAGGTATTAGTAGCAGTAACAGGAAAAAAAAAAAAAAAAGAGAAGCAGGAACTTGGAACAATGTGGGGCATCCAAGAGGTGATTCTGAAAGTTAATTGATGATAAGGAAATAAGCTGTAAATGAGATACCAAATAGATATAATATATTTAGAAATTAAGAGAGTTACCATAGCTGTTCTGTCAGGTTAAGCTACGAGAGATTGTGGAGTCCCTCACACTGGAACTATTCAAGAATCTTCCAGACACAATCCTGTGCCATGTGCTCTAGGAGGTCCCTGCCTGAGCAGGGAGGTTGGGCCAAATGACTGTGATCCCTTCCAGCCTCACCCAGTCTGTGATTCCATGTCTCTGTGCTCTGCACCTTCATTAAATTCACTTGTCACACTGACCTTTCAAAAGGGGTGATGGTATGTGGCATTCAGAATAAGAGTACTTAAAGTTTTGCATCTAAAGTTCAATCCTTTGTAAAAACCTTTTGGAATATCAAAGCACTGTGTGGGTTAAGAAAGAAAGAAAAAAACCCAACTCTTTAATATTGATGGGATTACAGAGGGATCCTGTGCAAAACTGAAGAAAATGCAAGGGACCAAATATAGCATTGATACTTTCATTCTTACTTTGGCAACAGTTATCCTAACAGACTGTAGTTGTGAGAATGGCTTTTATACAGTGATTTTGGCAACTGTGGCTTGGAAAAAAGATTTCTCCTGGCCTTACATCCCAAGCTGTTTCCCAGAATCCAGCTCAGCCTGAGTTCTGAAAGTTCCCGAAAGTTTCCTTTAAAGAGTTGGTCCAAATGCAATAGAAATGGCAGACAGCAGAGGAGCAGAAAGAAAGAGTGCTGTGGAAGGAAAGGCTGTACTTCCACCTATCCTGAACAGTTTGTAGCTACTAGTGGTGGTGGGGTGGGATTTTGTCCTGGCTGAAGAACTCTGTTATTGTGAGAAACAGAAAAAGTAGGAGCATTTCACTCCCCAAGAAATCTCCAAGTAAGACCCAAGGGCTCATGAATATCCTTGATTGCCAAAAGTCTCTCTGTAGAACTGTTTAAGGTAGAAGAAGACTGGCAATTTTGAAGGAAAAGCAAAGGAAGAAAGCAAACCTCCAAAACTCTAGGGAGAAGGCAGTGAAGCCCATGATACAGTGGGAAAAGATAAACAGCTTGGAAAGTGTACACACATTCGGAAAGGTCATAATTTAACTTTATTTTCTCTTGATATGTTCTTTTCTAAACAAAGGTGAGATTTAGAACAGCAGTTTTTGTTTTCTGTGAATCATTGCAGATTCACTTATGACAGATGCAGGTCTGATGTTCTTGTTTTCTCTTCCTGATCCTTTTTAATGGTGACTAAGTGGACTGTTGTGGTGCTACAGTTCTGAAATAAATTCTACTGCAGTTTTTTAAAAGGAACCAATCACATTATTATCTATAAAACATGTAAGATGGCTCTATTTAGCATGTTCAGGGTTGTGTATTTGTTTACTTAGTGTTTCTAAGGTGTTAGAGAAAAAGTGGTTGATGTAGTTGCCCTATAAAAAAAATCAATTATAAATGCAGATGGAAGAAACTGCAATAAATTACAGTTATTGACGCTATTAAAGGCTGTCCGGTTTTTCTGCATGTAGGCAGTATCCTTTACAGGGAAGGAACTACACAGAATCCATAACAGATGCTATACCAGAGATCCACAACGATGAAACCATTTAGCAAAATTCTGCGTTTTTTTCCTTGGTGTAGAAAAACAAAACTTGTGGTTTCTCTGAATATTTTTTTTCAGTCACAACTGTAATTCCAGATGGGATTTTCCAAGATATGTCCTTTAAAGATAAGAAAGATAAGCAGATATTCTTAGGACTGAACAAAAGAATGGCTTGCACTTAAATAGTTGTGATTCTTTTAAAGACTGGCTGCTGCTCTAGTATTTACTCAAGTGCATAGGTGTCTTTCAAATTTGTGCATGAATTACAAAAATCTGAGCTTGTTTCCGTACATTTTCAAACGGGAGGAAGTTTATAATAGGGGGTTTTTTTGCAAAAATGGGCACGCTAACCTCGTGCTTCCGACTTTGAATAGGATTTCTCCACAGATTACACGAAGTGAAGGCAGGCAATGTTTCTGTGCTGCTCGCGCTCCCTCTACTGGTTGGTTGGTTGGTTTTTGTTTTTTTTTTAGAAAGCATGGAACGGGAGACGACATTTGGCTGACGTAGTTGGCTACACGAAAAGCAGACTTGATGGAAGAATAGGGAAAGGTCAAAAAGATTGACTGGAAAACTGAATCTCTTAGCTGGGATCTTAGTTTGTATTCCTGACGCCATTATTTGTAATGTAATCTTTAGTTATAAAATAGACAGTTTTCAACGGAGCTTTAGCCTCATGAGATGAGTAATTGTTACTTATCTGTTGTAAAATTAAAAGCCACTTACGAACCACACTGTCACTTTTGAAAGAGAAGTTTTAGGATTAAGTAACTCAGTTTTAGTGTTTCCACTTTTCCCAGTCTTTTGAGTGTTTTGCAGCTTTACTGATAAGTTTACAAGGAACATAAGGGATGAAAGTAGCGTTTAATGAAAACCAAATGTTACATTACAGGAAGTAGACATGGTGTTCAAATATTTGAATAACAGCTTAAAATATAATATAAAATATAAAATCATGAAATACAAATATGTAAACTGATAACAGATCACACATATACAGATGCAAATGCACATGACTATTTTATATAAAATGAGATAATGGGGATGCACTAGCATATCCTGAATCTCTCAAAGTTTACATTGAGCCACAAGATGAATGTTAACAGGCACTAAAAGGGAGTGAGAGACTTCAATGAGTGGACACCGTTGGTCTTGATTAAAAAAAAAAACTTGGCAAAAATGCTGTCAGAGAAGTAAGCATGAGTTACATCAAATACATCAAATTGCTGGAAGACTGATATGGAAA
>VYZS01092362.1:4280-36716 GCA_013400695.1 Neodrepanis coruscans | reverse complement strand
GGGAAAAAAAAAAAAATCAGTTACTTCTACATTAGATGAGAACTCAGAGCACATTACTGGATGAGAAGGTCCTTGGCATTGCTTTTCTTCTCCACTGAGCACTCACATAATTAGTCAAGGAGTTAGTAAGTAGAAGAATTATTCTTTGTTCTAGAGTGTAATATACGGCTGGTCACTGAAATTGCTTTTAGAAATTAACAGGATTCTGAATAAAAGATTTTGCCTGCCTGCCTGCCTGCCCGCCCATCCGCCTGCCTGCCCGCATGCCTGCCTGCCTCCCTGCCTGCCTGCCTTTCTTCCTCCTTCATCTTCTGGATATTAAGAGGGGAAGGGGGGAAAAAGCAAACCAACTTAAAACAACAAACTAAAACAAACTAAAAAACCAACCAAAAAACAGAAAAAAAGAAAAACCTAAACAACTCCCCCCCAAGAACCAAAACAAACCAAAACAAAAAGTAAAAAGAAAATAAGAAAGAAGGCAAGAAAAGTGAAGGGAAAGAAAGCTCTTACATTCCAAACCAGATCTTTCTGTAATCAGATGTATTTTTAAAACAGAGTCCCTTTGGCTTTCAGAAACATTTCATTAAGGGTAAACAGTAGAAGGAAAGAACTCAGGGTAAGAAGTTTAACGGTTAATTACTAGAAAACTAGAATCTACTGAAACCACTCAGTTTTCACAAAAAGAAGGATGATATTGGTATATTTGCAAATACGATACCTATCAAGATAATAAATGGCTATTGAAAAAATTTCAGGAGTATGTGAGAGATTACAGTGGTACAGGAAGTTGTTTCTTCTAAGAATACTCAATCAAAATAAAAGAGCATCTAAAACTCTTAAGTATGTATTCTTATTCAATATAAGTATCAATAATTTCCAAAGGAGAATTCTAGTTTTTACCCCAAGGCTTAAAGTTTTCAGAGTCAAGGTGTTCTCTATTTTTTCATTTATTAAATGCCAGAATATCTAATTTTTCTTTCCCTTTTGCATGTTAGATCCAGAGCCAACTGTAAGGAAGCTTTCTAAAAACTATGCATTCTGAACATAAAGTTGAGCTTGGAGGAATTAAGATCCAGTGGAACAATAAAGAACTCAAAAACCTCAAGCTACAGCGTTTTACAGGAAAATATCAGGAGACATTAATAACTGCTAGCAGATTTATTTGGTCTTTACCATAGCAAAATCTTTTAAGTAGTGGCTGTTCCTAAGTATGTATTTCTACAGTGTTTACACAATAGATCCCTTTCATTACTGGAGTCTGACTAAATTTTTATAATGCAATAAACAAAAAATAACAAATGAGGAGTGTGCAGGGAGGAAAACAAATATAAAGTCCTGAGAAGTTATTTTTAATCCTATGATATCTAAAACTGCTTTTTAAATAATGCTGTAGCATTCAGAAAATGTACAAAAATCATTTTATGGCTGATGAGATTCTCAAGGGTGAATTGTATGCAAGTATTCTGTTTGTTGTGGGAGAATCCGTCAAAGACTATGCAAGCATATTTAAACTTGCGAGGTGAAAAATGACAGTATTCTGTGCAAATGAGCTTCCAGTCCTCAAATTCAGTTTTAACAGTTAGATGTAATTGAACTCTATTTTCTACATTTTAGTTGCACTGCTGATTATCCTCAATGACCACTTCTAGTACAGATTAGGTTTCCTGCAAAGGATGAGCATCTGAAATTAACTCAGCAAAATCAAATACTGTAATTTAGTTTTATCTCATTATTAAAGATATAACAAGGATTATATTACATGCTATTATTGTTTTATGTCATGTTATAGAACATTATGTTCCATCAGTGCATGGGTAATCTCCATCAGGAAAGGACATAGTAATGGTAATGCACCTCTGGGCAAACAAACAGCTTTTGGAATTTCCTGAAGGCCAAAACTGTATGAAGAAATTTTTGACAGCTGGAAAAGTATAACAGAAATGTTCAAGTATATACAATAGTAAAGAATTTTCCTCAATTTCTTTTTTCGTTTTAAAGAGGATTAAAAAAAAGAGTTTTCAGAGATTCAAACCTTGAACTTGTTTTTATCTTGCAAAATACTTTATGTAGGCATGTAATTTAGAACTGAGTTAATGAAATGTTTTAACTTATTCAGTTGAGTCTTTCCCTTACACTTTTTGAAATGTGCTCTTACCAACACTCTGCTGTGCCAGGATAATATTAAATCACTGAAGGAAACCACACATATTAGGCAAAAAGAGAAATGAAAGAGAAAGGAAAAGGGAAATTTAAGGTAAAATTAATGAAAGTAAAGATGAGTTTGAGAGATGTACATTACTGAAACAACTTATTTTGGAACCGAATCTTGCAATTCAAATGCAGTCAAAGGATGAACTCTGACAAGGAAATATTTGACAACGTGCTACCTGTGATATATAGCTTTATAAAAAGTGTTTGTATTTAGGGATAGAAATTTGGAAATTGCTTCAATGAGAGTAATCTGTTAGAAATCAGACAATGCATCTGTGAGCTGAAAAAATATGAATACTTTCATTATCACCAACCCTATCACAGCTAGACATTCATGTTTTAGTTTCATAGTGATTAAACTCTCATTTGTCAAGGACAACTTAACCTCAGCAGTTTATAGAGGTTTTTTTCTCACCGGAGATATTAAAAATTAATATAAAGAAAACAAATTGCATATACTAATAAGCTACCAGTCTTCAGATCTCTCAGAAGGATGACTAAGAACTACTCGGAATTACTGTAGAAACCAGAAACCAGGGACAGAGTCAGCATTTAATGTAACTGAGCTTATACTGGATCTAATCTTTTAACCTTTCTCATATTTATGCTTACATCAAAAGTTTGAAGAATGATTGGACAAGACCTGACACAGAAAAGGCAGGAGTAAGAAATAGTGAGGCAAATGTCAAATAGCATTTATTGGATATGCATATTTTGCCCCCTTGTTTGGTATAGTTGGCTTGATTTACTGACTAAAATTAGATAATCTGTGGTCCCTAAAATATCCAAGTTTTTTTTTCATGTGGCTGACAGGTCCAAGAGACATACTAGAGTACCAGTCAAAGGCCAAATGGCGTATCCCAGATTTAGATAGCTGAGCCAAACCTGTGTTTTGTGAGAAGAAACGTACAAATGAATACAACAAGGAAATTAATTTCACCCTTACTACTCTTCCTGTTTCTTACAGCTTTGAGGATATTACTTAAGATAAACCCTAAGAAACATGTTAACACTTAGAAAGTTATCAAGAACTCTATAAATGTTAAAAAACTCTGATTTTTCTACTGATATAACTGAAACAGAGCTTATACTGAAAGTAAAATGACAAGAATTTAAGTAAATTAATTCATAAATGATGTAGAAAAAAAGGATCAGGAAGTCATTTGGATCAACTAATTTTTTAAAAAATAAAATAAAAATAAATGAAAGATAACATAAAAGGGTGCTAGCTCACATGGGTCTCTAGAGGAGGCCTCAACAAAATTAAGGTTCAAGGAAAAAGGTTAAAATTCTGATAAATTTTTGGTATAGAAAGGGGAGGAAGTGAGGAAAAGATGAAGCAAACCACAATTGGAGCTCTTCAGCAACCATCCAATCAGGCAGACTCACCCCTGATCAAAGCTGTCTGGAGCAGCAAAATAAACCTATAGTGTTAACCATGCTAAATTATGTCTGACTTGCTCTGCTGTTGACAAGGGGAATCCTGAAGGAGGCAGTGGGCAGATTAAAATTCCTATAACAAATCTTCCTGTTTATTTATTCATTTTAATCCTTGGAAAGAGAGCATAAAAAGGATAGAATTATTAGATTTGTAGTAAGTGTCAACTGAAATGCAACAACTGTCAGGTTGCTAAAAGAAAAAAGTTAAATCCAGCCAAAAGGAAATGACTAGCATAGCTGAAGATTTTTGCTTTCAAAAAAAGTTAATCTTTATGTGTGAGGAAACTAAATGAAAAGACCTGCTACTTGAGGGGTTTCATTCAGGGAGATGAACAAGTTCACAGGTGCAACTATATCTGTAACTATGACAACAGTCAGAAGCTGATTTGGGGAAGTAGGAAGCCAGAAGCTCGGCAACCTATCCCTCCCTCACAAAGCTATATGAAGACCTGATTTTTTAAAAAAAAAAAAAAATATTTGTTGCACTACCCAGAGTATTTCAAGCCAACTCAAAGTCAGATTTAATCAAAATTTCAGTAAAAAGACTAGAGAAAAATGCTCTGCTTTTTTCTGTTGTGTTTTTTTTTTTTTTTTTTTTTTTTATTTTGGGTTGTTTTGTCTGTTTTTTCCTTATATCTAAGAAACATTTTTTGTTTTCCTTACATCTATGAAAACATATTTTTTTGATTCTTATTATTTGAATATTCTTGAAAATAAAAAAAATATTAATAATGCAAATGTACAAAAATTCTAAGTGTTGGAGTTTTGTTTTGTTTTGTTTTGTTTTGTTTTGTTTTGTTTTGTTTTGTACAACATCATCTTTTCCCTGATTTAAATAAGTCTATATGCATTTAGAAAGACTTAGGATTCAATTTTTCAGGAGAAAGAGTTTTGCTCAGAGGTTTTCATGTACTTCTAGTCTGTAGTAGTTCACAAAAGTACAGAAAGAATATATATATATAACTATATATCTACCACCTCCCCCAGTAAAAGATATCTGATTTTTTCATTATTTGACCACTTTTGATGGATGTAGCCTAAACTGGATTTGATGATAGCAAGACAAAAAGACTGAAAAATAATACAAGTTACTTCTGACTTCATAGGTCTGCAACTGGAAAGTAACAGCTAAGTACGTACATTAAAATATCCTGATTCAACATCTTCAAAGAGACTAATTGTAAAGAGAGACAGAGTAAATTGTGAGTTTCATTATAAATACAATTTTATGTTTCCTAAGATGTGCTTTAGATTTTACTGAGAGTTAAGAGTTCTACTTTGTATGTCTTTGATGAATATGTATCTGTTATCATATTTTAGAAAACCAGTATTGAATCTCATTATGATTGAAAATTGTAAGCAAGGACTGTTTTCCTAATACCACAGATAACCTGTTTTATCATAATTTATTAATTTAAGGATTGATGTTAGTCTTTTATTTTTAAACCAAAAGAAAAAAAATGCTTGTTTCCTGAAAAGTTCTGTGGGTGTTTAATGAAAATACCTTTTGGTCTTCATAAAAGTTGTACTAGTCATTATGTGAACATGTGTTTGTATATACATGATATAAAAACTATAATAATTACCAAAAGCTTCCATCAATAAATGTATTTTTCTATTCTAACCGTTAAAATTATTTTTAAAAGACCCACAAAACTAGTGGCTTTTGAAAAAGTTTTCCTCCTTTTTAGAAACCTTTTCTTGACAAAGGCAGTCAAATTGTGTAATTTGATTGGGATAAAGAATTGAGGTTGCTGTGTGTCCTCTAGAAGAGTGATGATAATTAATATGCCTAAATATCACTAGAATCATTTCACCATTAAGGTTAAGATCATGAGCTCCTCTTGCTTAAACTAAAGGCCTAGACCCATTCATTTGCAAGATTAGTGGTCTCTGATTAAATTTGCAGCCCAGATGGTTGGTTGGGATAGGAACTCATTCCTTAGAGGAATAGGAAAAACAGGCAAGTTTTTCAGTAACCGCCAAGCATGTTTCAATGCACATTTCAATTAGATTATTATTGATTCATATGTCAGATCCTTTGATACAAGGTACAGTCTAATACAGTCTAATAAGTCTAACTAAGGTTTCAGCCCCCTTTTTCCCTTCTTCTTCTACCACTAACTGTGAAATAGGACTTGAAAGACAGAAGATAAACGTGCAGGACTTACTGCTCCTGGCTTCTGTCAGCCCACTTCTCCTGGCTGTTGAGGTCCCTCTTGATGGCGGCATGACCCTATGGTGTATCAGCCACTCCTCCCTTACAGTTTTGTGACATCAGCAAATTTGCTGGAGGGTACAACCTGAACCAGCATGCAGATTGTGGGACAATGTGTTTGATAAAATTTTTAACTGTTTGAAAAATATTTATTCTTTAGATTTATTGACAAAGACAAATATTTTAGATACTTGGTTTAAGATATACAAAAGATGTATAAAATAAAATAATATAAAATAAAATAAATAAAATAAAATAAAATAAAATAAAATAAAATAAAATAAAATAAAATAAAATAAAATAAAATAAAATAATAAAATAAATAATAAAATAGAAGTCAGGGAGAGCTGTATTTTTTCAATTCACAGTGTTAAAAACTGACTATTACACCAGAAAAAACAGATACTATTGTCCTTACCATGCAGTAATTAGTATGTAGTAAGTCATGGAGTTCCATGATAACATGATGTATTTGTTGTTCAGCTTCAGGAGAGTGGATAACCCATCTCCCAAGAAAGAGGTGCAAGAGTAATTTCTTTATAACTCAAGAGTAATTTCTTTATAACTCAACCACTCAGTCTTTCTCTTGAGACCACATTCTTGCAAAAAATGTTGCTGTATCTTAAGGTGCTTATAATTATTACAGGAAATGAACAGCTGAAAAGCACAGATGACAGTCAGAAGGAAAGAAATATTGGAAAGCGAGACCGATCTAAAAGGAATTTAAAGAGGAAAGAGAGTGGTCACTGCATTTAGAGATAAACAGGTTTGGAAAAGGGGATGAAATGGATGAGCAGAAACAGAAAGTGTCATAAAAGGAGATGACATATTATCAAGAAATTTAAACAGGCATGTAATGGCTAGTTTCTGATCCCAAGAGAGGATGGAAAAGGGAGTTCTAAGGACCTTTGCTCCCTCTAAGGGCAACTAATGAAAGTCTGGAAAGTTGATCTCCAACATCAAAACTAGATCTTAATTTGATTTGATTTGATTTCATTTGATTTGATGTGTCTTTCCTTAAAGGCCAAAATCACTGTAATGTTCCAGATTTGCTTCTTTGTGAGTAAAACTGGATATATACTTTTCATTATCTTTGTAAGTCAGGCTAGCCAAAAATTATCAGTGGTATCTTCATTATGGTAATTAATTTTGAGCAAAGGTGAACTGAAATGGAATTATTTAAATATTCAACCTTCTTACCTTTTTCAAACTGAATATTAAACAATAGGACAAGTTTAACATTCATCTACTCTTCATATATAGCTCTATTAATCTTGCCATCTTCAATGGGATATGCAGAATGCAAATTGGATATGATATTGGCTTAATGGAGAAAGTCCTATAATTCTTCACAAAAAAAGTTCCAATCTTTCATATGAGAATGCTCTTTGCAAGTTGCTGCTGCATTAACTCTTCATAGCACAAATGAAAGAAGGACTCAAGCTTTACGATCTGTAACAGTTAAATTATTTAAGTGGTTTTGTTGTATGTGCTCTGTTTTCTTAAAGATGCTCTTATAATCTCATATCAAGGGAGAATCTCGGTTTTCTCTTTTCTAGGTAATACAGGAATGTATAGGAATATTCACTCCTCTAGAAAGTCTGCAGTCACAATAGACCTGCATTAAAAGCAAGACTTTGTGTGTATGATTTCTTTTATTCTTTCTGTGAGTATTTCTAGAAACTATCTCCTGGTATTACTAAATAAAGCATCAGCTCTTACATAATCTTAAAAGAAATCTTTTAAATTACTGAAAATTTTACCATTTCATGGGCAGGTCAGCTTTGAAAAACTATTTGAATTTCTTTCTTATTTTTGTGACATTCAAATAGTCCACTGATGATTTTAGATTGCATATTGTCATTTTACTCCTTTCTGTTGAGGTTTACAAGGATTGTGAAAATCACTAGTAGCATTTAATTAAAATGACAAAGGTTAATTTAATTAGCATAAAGGTTTAAGGTTTGTGTTTGAAAGGGGGATTAAAAATATCACATTTTAGTCTGAGGATTTATATTTAAATAAGCGCGAAAAATTCAAATATCCTGGGTTTTATTTTCAGGTCGGAATACAGGCAGAACTGAGATCCCTAGACCTCGACAGAAATTCAGTCTTTCTGCCAAACAAGGAAGGCTTTTGAAAATCCAGAGACCTTTCCTTTGGTAAGTGTAAAGGTTCTTCAAGACCCCTAAAGATAAGTATTATTGCATTTACTTTTATTCCTCCTTCTAAGGATCCTATCTAACTCTCACACTTCATTACAATCTATATTTAGTCTGAGACTTTCTTATACATTGATTGTATCTCCAGTATAACCTAAACCACTAATCTTACTCTAAGGATGATGAATGCAAGTACGATTGCACTGAAAGTCATTAGAATTTTTTTTTTTTTTTTGCATAATAAGCTCACAGTTAAAACATTTGTCCCTCACCCTCCAAAGTGAATGCCTNATTGCTAAGGTTAAGAGAGTATTTGCCAGGGAAGGTGGGAACCTCCATGAAGTGGAAAGAAACTACTCCTGCTGTTACTATACCCTTTGAATCAAGAGATTTCAGTCAAAAATGTAGAAAAAAGAAATAACAATTCTTTACTAAAATATATAGAGAGAATATAAAAAGGAACAAACAGTAACACAACAGTAACAAGAAATATCACTCCAATAAACCCCATTCTCTCACATCTGTGTGTTTTTCCTTGGTGTGGTCACAGCTGTGGTAAACAGGCAGATCTTATGGGCTTACCACACACATGGGTGTTCCCCCAGTTTGCTGCTGAGACAGGAGCGAGTCACTTGTCCAATACAGGAACAGCAGGAGATAGGGAAGGACAGATGGGCTGGCTCTGAGTGAGGACAGGCGGAGGCAGGGCTCTCTCTCCAGAGTTGCTGCGGAGTCCACCTGGACATGGGAGATGGGCCAGGCAAGGCAGCAACAGCAGCAAAAGCAATCNTGAAAGTCATTAGAATTTTTTTTTTTTTTTTGCATAATAAGCTCACAGTTAAAACATTTGTCCCTCACTCTGCAAAGTGAATGCCTGTAGAACACAGTATCCACCATGTCTCAAGACATATTAGAAATAATTATTTTCCTAATGAGGTTATGCCTTTTTTTATACAGGAATTCACTGCTCATAAAGCCAGAAGAGAAAAGGTACCAGCTAGGGCCATTAGACAAATAAGACAATAAAGGTCTTCTCTTCAGATTCCTCTTCTAGAATTACACATATTAACTGGTGTTGGTCTGTTGTGGGCTGTACAAAATGCTGATTGATAGAAAGAATCTCTGGTAGATTTGAAGAGGGGTAGGAACCATCTAACTTGTATAAATGTTTGTTTTATGGGCCAAAAATTCAACTGTCCTTTTGTTGTTTGTTTTTTTTTTTTCACGTGCTTTCATGACACATGTTTTAGAATTATTTAACATTATTTCTTTCTCATTTATTTGTTTGCAATTTTTTGGTGCTCTAAATACCTTAAAAATTTGGATATTATTCTTATTCTATGACACAATATCACATTGCTAAGGTTAAGAGAGTATTTGCCAGGGAAGGTGGGAACCTCCATGAAGTGGAAAGAAACTACTCCTGCTGTTACTATACCCTTTGAATCAAGAGATTTCAGTCAAAAATGTAGAAAAAAGAAATAACAATTCTTTACTAAAATATATAGAGAGAATATAAAAAGGAACAAACAGTAACACAACAGTAACAAGAAATATCACTCCAATAAACCCCATTCTCTCACATCTGTGTGTTTTTCCTTGGTGTGGTCACAGCTGTGGTAAACAGGCAGATCTTATGGGCTTACCACACACATGGGTGTTCCCCCAGTTTGCTGCTGAGACAGGAGCGAGTCACTTGTCCAATACAGGAACAGCAGGAGATAGGGAAGGACAGATGGGCTGGCTCTGAGTGAGGACAGGCGGAGGCAGGGCTCTCTCTCCAGAGTTGCTGCGGAGTCCACCTGGACATGGGAGATGGGCCAGGCAAGGCAGCAACAGCAGCAAAAGCAATCTGGTCATGGGGCAGCAGTTGGGACCCCTTCACCATTTGCCAGGGCAAGAGGGAGGGAGTGAGAAGAAACGGCATTAGTGAGGCAGCACCAGGGCCCTCTATGAGGGGTTGATACCAGAAACCAGCAAGCTGGGCCGGTCATCTACAGTTTTCATTGTCCAGCATGAGGGGGGAGAAAAAGACAGGAATACTCCACTCCCAGCCCTCTTGTTTTCAGCACTCACCAGTGTTGCCCATCCCATCCCTGCACAGCCATCCTAAAGTAGGAAATCTCCCTGCCACCTGATCATCAGAGCCATTAGCTCTCAGGCTAAAAACAAGAAAGTCTTCCACCCCACCCTTGTTCTCCAAAAGGAATCTAACCCATAACACGCGTGCATGCAGAGACACACAAATTCCTACTGATAAAAGCGACATATACTAAGAGCTAGAGAGCAGTATGTGTGTATATCAACCTACTTAAAAAACACATATTTAATGTTTGGGTAACTACATTTGATCAGCATCCAGTCCCACAATGGGGTGTCATCTTGTCACAGTCCTGTAGATATAAGGTTGTTTTCTTTTCATGTGCCCAGACACAATCAGCAGTGAGGCTAAGCACATATTCCGATGATTCTTTGGTGACTAACTCTGAGACAATGGCCTGATCATTCTTCATTATTTTCTTAGGTGTAAAGATTCGGAGTACTCTGTCCTTCACAGATTAGCTTACTTGGTTCCTCTGGCTAGCATTGATCCCCACAACATCTTTCTAGTTAATTTTATTAACTTTTAGTCAGACAGCCCCCCCCCATATATATATATACACACAATATGAATATACACATAGACATAACCCCTCAAAAACTCTCTGTAATGTCTTGGATGATGTATTCATATTTCACTTAGAGAGGATTCATCTGAAGTATAAAGACATAAACACTAATGATCTGCAGAAGGAATAAATATGCAGCCAAATATTTGTATTTGATTCTTAACCTACCCTTAACCTACCTTAACCTACATTATGTACAAAAAAAACACAAGAAGAAGACTTCTAGAATAACGTATCAAGATGTATTATGATACAATTTTTAATTATTTTAATATTTAGCATTATTTCATACAAATAAATCCACTGAATCTTTCTTAATAACCAATTTAAAGATGACTGTTCCAACATAATTTTATTTTCAGACTCAAATCAGGTTTGTAATAATAATATTAACAAAAAATAATTGACAAGTGTTTGAAATATGATATGTGTTCCAAAAATTCAAGGATTAGGTGGAGGCGAAGTACTGTTTCTATTAAAATAGTTTTTCTGGGTTTTTTCTGTCCTTTTGTTTCTCTCACACACAGTTTTTGCATAAAGCTTATAAGATATAAATGCCCTCAACCTAGAACAGAAGTTCTAGGACAAAACCTAGAACAGTTAGAACAAAAATCATCTATGATGTAAATAATCAACTGTGAAATAAAAGGTACTATTTGTCCCCCACTGTCATCTTGCTTTCTTTCTTTAAGTGGTGACTGCCTTCTGATTACATATGATGCTGAGGCATAACAAAACATGTTTAGTTACAGAAATTTATTAGAGCATGTTCACTGACTTACTGTGATTATATTTAAAGGTACAGATCATGCCCAAAGCATTACTGAAAATATCTAAAGGCATAAATCGTCTTGCAGGTTTTGAAGGTCATCATATAGGATCCACAATCCCTAAAGATATTTATTCTTAGGTAACTTTTATTGCTTAATTTTCTTCTTTTTTCTCTTTTTTTTTTTTTTTTTTTTTTTTTTTTTTTATTTTGGTTTTTTTTTTTTTTTTTTTTTTTTCTTTTTTTACCCTTTTTTTTTTTCGGGAAANTTTGGTTTTTTTTTTTCCTTTCTTACACATTCTTGTCTTCAGGGAAAACCAGTTAATGATTAAGCAGTGTATACACTGCTATCACTGGTTTAAAGATCAAGCTTCCCTAATTTCACTGAAGAGAATACCTAATTTTACATCTGAAAATCTGAATCAATTAGCTGAATGTTTAGATTATTTAGCTGTCTGCAGGTAATGTAACTTTTTTTCCCCTTTTTTTCTGAACTGAACTGTACAGTCATGTAAAGATTGCAAAGTATGCCAATGTTTTATATGCAGCTTCTGAAAGACTTTCTTTTCTGATGGATGGACTAGAATAAAATGTATTAAATCCTTCTTAATGGGGATAAAACCTTAGTGGGGACCAATCTATCTAGTTTATTAGGATAAAATCAATGGTATTTAATGAGAATCTAATAACCTTTTATGAAAAGTTAGGAATTTTTGAGCCTTACCAAAAGTTCAAATGGGATAAAATTTCAGTAGGAAATAATTTTTTATTAAATGCAGAGCTATTCAAGAATTCCATGACACACCTGTACAAGCTAGGGTCATATTATGTGCTTGGTCACAAATGATTCTAATTAAGTAGGAAGGCTGAGGAGCATGTATCTTTTTCCTAACTTCTTATTTCAAAGGCCAAGGAGTTGAGATCACTGCTATAGCTCGACATAATTGATTCTCTATTGAGAAATGCAAAACTCTAGGAAAACTAATTATCAGTTACCATTCTATTATACTGATTGTCCTAACAGAATATTTGTTCATAGGTTGTACAAATTAAGGATCTAAGGATCATTGTGACAAAAATCTTCAGAAGACTGACAGGTAAAGCCAGTTTTAAACCTTCAAGCAGAACTTTACTAAATTTATTAATTCATAACACCATTCATCCCAAAAATTAATTCTTATATGCCATTAATAACTATTACTATGGAGATTAAATTTTTAGTCTTTGATATCTCAAATTACCTGTGAACACAAGATGCCAGAGAGGTGATGCTGTATAGCTGGTACTGATGACTGTGGTCCTTGGTAGTCCTTGGTCATCAAGGTCAGAGTGATCAGATTTGAGAAGTCATTGACAAGACTTGGCAAGACATTGGCAAGTCATTAGCATCTTCTTTCTTCCCTGCTTTACCTTCTTCGTGTCTGTTGTTTTTATGCTATTCTCCCTCCCAGCCCTCCCAAATAAAAATAAAGTGAGGGCTTTTCTGCTCCTGATACTGCTTATTCTGTTTGTGGTTTTGTCAGTCAATATCCTAATGTATTTGGAAGTATGTTCTGCCCATTCCCACTCCTTTGTACTCAACTTGTCCTTTGGCAATTTTTTAACACTTGTGAAGGAACATTTTGACACTTGTTAACCTCTTTCATTTGTCCACACATATCTTTCTTTGCTTCATTAGCAGTCAAATTATTCTCATATTTCTGCAAAATGCTTGTGTTATACCTGATTCTGCCATCCCAGCTATTACGAAATGCATATTCCTTATTGTTAGTTACATTAATCTAGTACACATATATAGGTCCAAGATAAACTAATTATGCCCAAATTAACATATTTCAAATGTGTAAGTGCTATAGTCTCTGATCTGGTTACGTGATAATTTTTGATTTGTCCAACTTCCTTCTCAAGTTTCATCAAGGATGTAGTCATACCAGTGTTTTAGTCCACATCAGGTGTATGCCACTGAGAAGAATATTTTAATTATTTCCAGATTTTCTTCTGGTTTGGTTTGTACAATGAAGCAATCTAATAGGATTGCTTGCAGAAAAATCTAAACATGATAGTATATTCTGTGAGCACACCTAATGTAGAAATGGTCATTCAGTCCCTCAGACCTGGCTAGCATCACAGTATAATAGAGATTGGAGGGGGCATTTGGATGTCATCTGGTCTATAAACATATTTAAAGCAGGAACAAGTTAGATCAGGTTGCTCAGTGCTTTGTCATACAAATATCTCCAAGGATGGAGATTCCAATCTGTTTCACTATAGGCTTACTCTTGTTCTCAGGGGAAGAAGAAAATCTCTAATAACTAATCAGAATTATCCCTGTTGCATCTTGTGCCTGCTGCCTCTTGGCCTATCACTTTTAATCTCTGTGAAGAATTTGACTGTCTTTTCTATACTGCCCTTTCTGTAAAATTGTTGAAAACAATGTCATTTCTTTAAGTCTTCTTTTCTTAAGAAAGAACAAATTCGGTTCTCTCTGTTTTTCCTTGCATTCACTAGAGAAAATTAAACCGATACATTTGTATTTTAGATAATTTACATGAAAAGTCTTGCTCTACAAATCCTCACCTTTTTGTTTTATACTGCCTGTTTCAAGAACTCAGTCTGGACCTAGACATTAGGATTTTGAAGGATGTAGCTGCACCTTTTGCACTATATGTGTTAAATTTAAAATACCAAAATACTCAGTGGAGTAGAGAAAGATAACTAACAATCTTCTGCCACTATACCCTGACTAGTATTAGAAAAAACTTTCTTCAGTCAACTTTGAAGGAGTTATTTCAGAGTTCTCTAATAATATATTGCAACTGCTCAGAATTACTCCAGTCACTAGTCTTTAAGTTCTTTTTTACCTTTTCGCAACTTTTTTCTCCAAATCAGTAAAATAAGGTTATTTGTAAAAATACTTATATATTGATTATTGTTGCAGCATACAGACTGAGTTGGTTAAATGTTTTTTATTCAGATTTGGTTCTACTGAAAATAGATCACAACCACAGGAATAATCACAGAAAAAGAGAAATCTTTGACAGCCTCTTATGTTCACTGGTCTTTTGTGTACCTCTAATTTTTACAAAGAAGGTTAAATTAATAAGTACAATATTATTAATGCTATTTATTAGAATTAATGAAGAATACATAACCTGAAACTTTGTCATTCCTTTTGTTATGTTATGAAATATGATGCACAAACTAGTGTCTTCTAAAGCCTGAGTAATAAAGCCAAAGATCAATTTTTTGTAACCATTTCAAGATGAACAAGTAAGAATTAGTGTATAAGAAAAATATTTACTGTGTCCTGACTTGCATATGTGCAGTACTGCCACAGTTACACAGCACAATAAAATATTTTTAATTTTAAAGGCAGTTAACCACAGGCTCATCTTTCAAGTAGATGTGATAAATTTTGAAACCTTAAAACATCTGAATCAAAAATAGATATATTTATATAAGATTGCCTAAGGAACTTGGCAAAAGTCACTTGTTAAAAGTTCACAAGAGGTGATCTTTCTCATAGGTTAAAATTATGGAATTTTAAGGTTTTATGGTTAGTTGTTTTTTTCTCCATATCCACAAAATAGCTTTCAGAACTATAAATAAAAGCTTGTTCCCAACACACTGATTTTAGTTTCACTTTTGGAAAGGGAATTTATGATACTAAATTATGGTCTTAAATTAAATACAGAAATTAGGTTTCCTATAAAATCACTCAAATATTCCTATAAAATAGAAATAGTATGAATAAATAAAATAGTATAAATATATAAATAAAATATACATATAAAATACTAAATTATGTAAAGAATATTCAGTAATGTAAAGGATAAATACTTCTTCAAGGTTAAAGGTCAACATTAAGCATGAAAAATGGAAAATAAATTGTATGACTAAATAATTAAAGGAATGAAAATATTACTGTGGCTCATGATTTAAGTGTCCAGGAAGTAACTGCGATGTGTGGCTTTGTTGAATCCTTTTCATTTTTATTTTTTTTCCTTTCCCAAAGCGAGATTGNATACCTGATTCTGCCATCCCAGCTATTACGAAATGCATATTCCTTATTGTTAGTTACATTAATCTAGTACACATATATAGGTCCAAGATAAACTAATTATGCCCAAATTAACATATTTCAAATGTGTAAGTGCTATAGTCTCTGATCTGGTTACGTGATAATTTTTGATTTGTCCAACTTCCTTCTCAAGTTTCATCAAGGATGTAGTCATACCAGTGTTTTAGTCCACATCAGGTGTATGCCACTGAGAAGAATATTTTAATTATTTCCAGATTTTCTTCTGGTTTGGTTTGTACAATGAAGCAATCTAATAGGATTGCTTGCAGAAAAATCTAAACATGATAGTATATTCTGTGAGCACACCTAATGTAGAAATGGTCATTCAGTCCCTCAGACCTGGCTAGCATCACAGTATAATAGAGATTGGAGGGGGCATTTGGATGTCATCTGGTCTATAAACATATTTAAAGCAGGAACAAGTTAGATCAGGTTGCTCAGTGCTTTGTCATACAAATATCTCCAAGGATGGAGATTCCAATCTGTTTCACTATAGGCTTACTCTTGTTCTCAGGGGAAGAAGAAAATCTCTAATAACTAATCAGAATTATCCCTGTTGCATCTTGTGCCTGCTGCCTCTTGGCCTATCACTTTTAATCTCTGTGAAGAATTTGACTGTCTTTTCTATACTGCCCTTTCTGTAAAATTGTTGAAAACAATGTCATTTCTTTAAGTCTTCTTTTCTTAAGAAAGAACAAATTCGGTTCTCTCTGTTTTTCCTTGCATTCACTAGAGAAAATTAAACCGATACATTTGTATTTTAGATAATTTACATGAAAAGTCTTGCTCTACAAATCCTCACCTTTTTGTTTTATACTGCCTGTTTCAAGAACTCAGTCTGGACCTAGACATTAGGATTTTGAAGGATGTAGCTGCACCTTTTGCACTATATGTGTTAAATTTAAAATACCAAAATACTCAGTGGAGTAGAGAAAGATAACTAACAATCTTCTGCCACTATACCCTGACTAGTATTAGAAAAAACTTTCTTCAGTCAACTTTGAAGGAGTTATTTCAGAGTTCTCTAATAATATATTGCAACTGCTCAGAATTACTCCAGTCACTAGTCTTTAAGTTCTTTTTTACCTTTTCGCAACTTTTTTCTCCAAATCAGTAAAATAAGGTTATTTGTAAAAATACTTATATACTGATTATTGTTGCAGCATACAGACTGAGTTGGTTAAATGTTTTTTATTCAGATTTGGTTCTACTGAAAATAGATCACAACCACAGGAATAATCACAGAAAAAGAGAAATCTTTGACAGCCTCTTATGTTCACTGGTCTTTTGTGTACCTCTAATTTTTACAAAGAAGGTTAAATTAATAAGTACAATATTATTAATGCTATTTATTAGAATTAATGAAGAATACATAACCTGAAACTTTGTCATTCCTTTTGTTATGTTATGAAATATGATGCACAAACTAGTGTCTTCTAAAGCCTGAGTAATAAAGCCAAAGATCAATTTTTTGTAACCATTTCAAGATGAACAAGTAAGAATTAGTGTATAAGAAAAATATTTACTGTGTCCTGACTTGCATATGTGCAGTACTGCCACAGTTACACAGCACAATAAAATATTTTTAATTTTAAAGGCAGTTAACCACAGGCTCATCTTTCAAGTAGATGTGATAAATTTTGAAACCTTAAAACATCTGAATCAAAAATAGATATATTTATATAAGATTGCCTAAGGAACTTGGCAAAAGTCACTTGTTAAAAGTTCACAAGAGGTGATCTTTCTCATAGGTTAAAATTATGGAATTTTAAGGTTTTATGGTTAGTTGTTTTTTTCTCCATATCCACAAAATAGCTTTCAGAACTATAAATAAAAGCTTGTTCCCAACACACTGATTTTAGTTTCACTTTTGGAAAGGGAATTTATGATACTAAATTATGGTCTTAAATTAAATACAGAAATTAGGTTTCCTATAAAATCACTCAAATATTCCTATAAAATAGAAATAGTATGAATAAATAAAATAGTATAAATATATAAATAAAATATACATATAAAATACTAAATTATGTAAAGAATATTCAGTAATGTAAAGGATAAATACTTCTTCAAGGTTAAAGGTCAACATTAAGCATGAAAAATGGAAAATAAATTGTATGACTAAATAATTAAAGGAATGAAAATATTACTGTGGCTCATGATTTAAGTGTCCAGGAAGTAACTGCGATGTGTGGCTTTGTTGAATCCTTTTCATTTTTATTTTTTTTCCTTTCCCAAAGCGAGTTTGGGGCATCTCCAGCCTCGCACCCTCCATGCGCCGCTGGCCCCGGCATGAGCAGGGTTAGCCTGCTCCCGGGTCCCGGAGGCAGAGAGATGTGGACTGGTGGCCCGGCAGCAGATGCAGTGCCAGCACACACGCATCTGCTCCCGTTTGCTTAGACTGCGGGCTGGCTCCCAGGCTTGTTTCCTGGCGATGGCGATGCACAGGTGCACAGCCATCCACTGTTGGCTCCCGGCAGCATGTCTCGGCATGGATGTCGCTATTCTTCAATGACATAAACCAGTGGAAGGCAGAAAGTACTGACATCTCAGAGTTGCTTCTTATTGGGAGATTGGGGCCAGCGCAGGGTGGGGCTTCGAAGCCTTTTAAAGGTTCCTGCAGGTACACAGCCTGCTCTTTTCTGCTCGTGGAGCGGTCCCAAGAGAAATAGTTTTCGCTGTGGTGGTGGCGGTCCAGGTGCCCTGGGTAGAATTCTTCACCTTCTCATCCTGACCAAGGATCATCTCCTGCCATGTCTCTGTGTTCCAGCATCTCTGAATTCCTTTGCACCTCAGCTACCTTCCCCAGCGTCTCTCCGGCAGGACCCTGTCTTAGGTGAGCCCCCGGCGGCAGTGGAACACCTGCACTTTGCCCCGCAGCTGAATCCTTTTGCAGTGTCACAGTTTTTCAATAATTGTTTTGCTTTTGGGGGGTTCTTTTTGGTGGCTGGGTCCAGGGTATTTTTGGGTTTCTTGGGATCATATGTTGGTGGCATGGTCTTAGGTGTGGGGGAGGCATGGCTGGTACCATTCATGCATATTTATCATATTTCTATTTTTAAACCTAATAAATCTTGTTGCATTCCCTCTAACGAGCTCTCATCCAAGTAGTGGTTAATTAACCCTTTCACCATCTCACACTGAGACACTATGCTTAAATGTTATTATATATTATATTATAATATTAATATAATCAATTTTTAACATGTATCACATACAGTATCACATTCATACCAGAAGCAACATGATCTTTCATGTCTTGCACGATAACTTCACAAGCACTGGCATGAAAACCTTTAACAACATGCCATTTTCTTTTGTCCCAGTCTCTCAACTGACCCCAATCTGTATTCATGCAGAAGAAGAATGATTTCACTGTGACTGTTAGTACATTCAGAATTCCACTTAAAGTAAATTTTGTTACAAGATCAGGACCTCACCAAAGATACTGATAGATAAAGTTGCACACCTTTTAAAAGGATATGCATGTACCACTGAAATTAAAGAGGAAAGAGGAATTAACCAAAATATTCAAATCACAGAATATTCTGAGTTGGAAGAGACCCATGAGGTTCATCAAGTCCAACTCCTGACACTGCACAGGACAATCCTCAAGAGTCACATCATGTGCCTGAGAATATTGTCCAAACACTTTTTGAAATCTATCATGCTTGGTGGTGTGACCACTTCTCTGGGGAGTCTGTTCCAGCACTCAACCACCAAGAAGGAAGAACCTTTTTCTAATGTCCAACCTAAAACTGTCTCAACACAGCTTGAGGCCATTCCCTTGTCTCCTGTTAGCGGTTACCACAAAGAGATAAGTGCCTGCACCTCCTCCTCCCCTTCATGAGGAATTTGCAAACTGCAGTGAGGTCTCCCCTCAGTCTCCTCTTCGCCAGGCTGAACAGATCAAGTGCCTTCGGACAGTCCTCATACGTCTTCCCCTCAAGGCCCATCACAATCTTCACTGACCTCCTTTGGAGACTCTCTAATAGCTTAGTATCTTTCTTATATTGTGGTGACTAAAACTGCACGCAATATTCAAGGTGAGGCAACACCAGTGCAGAGCAGAGTGGGACAGTCACCTCCCTCAACCTGCTGGTGATGCTTTGCCTGATGGTCCCCAGGACATGGTGGGCCCTCCTGGCTGCCAGGACACTCCTGACTCATATTCAACTTGCCATTGACCAGGACCCCCAGGCCCCTTTCCACACCACTGCTTTCCAGCATATCATTCCCAGTCTGGTTGCCCCATCCCAGGTGCAGAATCGGGCATTTTCCCTTGTTGGGCTTCATATGGTTGGTGATTGCCCAGTCCTCTAATTTGTCCACGTCTCTCTGCAAGGCCTCCCTGCCTTTGAGGGAGACAGCAGCCCCTTCCCAGATTTGTATCATCTGCAAACTTTCTTAGTATCCCTTCAAGTTCTGTGTCCAAGACATTTATGAAGATGCTGAAGAGCACAGGGCCTAAGATGGAGCCCTGTGGAACCCCACTAGTGACAGGTCATCAGTCTGATGTTACTCTATTCACTATTACCCTCTGACCTCAACCTGTGAGCCAATTGCTCACCCATCACATGATGTGTTTATCCAGCTGTGTTCTGGACAGTTTGTCTTTACCACAGACAAAACCCACTAATTATTCTATAAGCTCAACCCTCAGTTGCAGTTCCCTCGCAATATTTAGATTTTGACTCTCAAGAAATTAATTCTCTCATATGGTAACAGTTAGGTTTTTTAATGAATAATTATTTTTTAAAAATGTAAGAGTTTTAATAAACTTGTCAAAATTGGTGCTTCTCTGTTTCTACTGTATAATGAAGTCCTTTCTGTGACGACAGCACACACAAGCAGAATTTTTAAATGGGAGACCTAATTTTGGCAGGACTAGGTCTAAGGCCCCTTGTTCTCAAGAGTCTTCTTTATTTCAGGTTCTCTTAGGAATGTACAAAGCTAACTCATGTCCAAGCATATCCCAGAAATCCCTCCTGAGATATTTACCCATGACACTGTGAAGAGTACTGAAATGAGCAAGAATAAGGCCTTTCTCTATTTTTCCTTTGATTCTTTTAAATTCATTGTTCTGACACAATCCTTGATATAGATATAGCTGTCTGAAGAGACAGAATAAAAATAGGTAAGTTTTATGAAAAATGAAGGCATTTATAATTATATTCAAATTCTGCAAAGAATGAAATCCCACTGATTTTAATGGAATCAGAATTGGACCCCACGTCTCATCTAGTTAAACCTCAATATTGCGGCAAAAATGGTCATTGTTTCGAGACCAGTTTAATATTTGAAGTGGGGTCATGCATGCATAACATGATAAGCTTCATTCTAAGCTCTGAATTTTTTTGCATTAAGTCAGGTAATTTATGGTATTTGAATAGCTTCTGCAGTTGAAATGAATCTGTCTTTTTAACATTTAAATGAACAGCAGGAGTAGAAATAGCAGGGTACTGAAGAATGTACAGTAAACTGTTGAGTGAAGGATAGAAATAGGAGAATAAATGAATTTTTCAAACTCCTCCTTTAGTCTAATGAAGGATTTAAAAATAAAAGACAATTAAAGGAACACTTCCTTTGTATTTATTTCCTCTATATTCACACTGTATTCATTGGACTGAATTCGACTTCATATACCTCCCACATTGTTCTGTAAAAAAAAAAAATTACATTAGAAAGAAGTGACTGGGTGGTAGGAGGCAAGATAGGAACGCAGAACTTGATGAAGGAGGGGTAAAATTCTCTTGGTGTATCAGACAACTCATACTAAGCAGTAGGCTTGTAAATAGACATGCCATCTACCTCCTGAGAAGATGTGTTACCCCAGCATCTTTAATTTTTGATTTCACAACTAAAAAGTTACTAACATGCATAATGATTTGCTAGATATAAGTTGTAGTCAGCAAGCTAAAAGGAAGAGTTGCTATCTGGGCATATTTGTGTAAATTAGAATTACACTTTATAGCATTCAAAATTATCTTACTAATACATTTTCTAATATTGCTCTTTTTCATAAATCCTACATGCTACTGATTGTAATTTTGTTTTAATACATGAGCCTAGAAATATTAAGTGGATAAAGTATCTTACACACACAGTCAATAATAATACGGAACTTCTAGAAGAGCTTCGTGTCTTAATCGACATCTCAGGTTTTATCAAGATCAAGATAAATAGAGGATGTTAGAATGTGCATCCAAATGTGTTTTAATAGTTTAATTTTCATAATTCGCATCCATTACATAGATTTATATATTGGCTAGAGCAGATTTTTTTTATAGCAAATAATGAATAATAGTTCAAAAGGATTAATTTCAGAGGTTTTAATGTGTTGTCAACAACAAAAATTTTTTCAAGTGTTTTCTGTGATAATGTGTTAGAATACAGTCTTCTAAATTGAGGGTGTATTTTTTTTACTTGAATATTAAAGATCTGGATTTTCTGAAGCAGAAAGTTACACATTTTGTTTCCTGTGATCAATTAGGGTTCTTCAAAAGGTCACTGTGTGGGATGCATATATGTTGTTATGGATCATTACAGCAGTCTATCATGTTCATATGTGTTTAAATAAGTTTTTCAACACCTTATTTAACAGGTTATAACAAATAATATGCCTTATGTACTTTCTAAGTGGTATTACACTACTAATGATTTATACTTATAGAAAGCTGGAACCTAGATACACAAAATCTTAATTCAATATTGTTATGTTCTAGTTTCTAAACACATATAGTTCTTAAAGACTTTCTGCTAATAGGAGGATTTGATCATAAGCCTGGAACATTTATTTAGCTTCTTCCAAGTTTCAATGTATAAAAGAATCACAGAATCAACTAGGTGGGGGAAAAGACCTCTGAGATCTAGTCCAACCTATGACCAAACACCACCTTGCCAACTAATCCATGGCACTAAGTGTCATATCGAGTATCTTCTTAAATACCTGCAGGGACAGTGACTCCACCACCTCCCTGAGCAACCCATTCCAATGCCCAGTTACTCTCTCTGTAAAGAACTTCTTCCTGATGTCTAACCTAAACCTCCCCTGATGCAGTTTAAAACTGTGCCTTCTTATCAGACTGCTGGTTGCTTGGTAGAAGAGACCACCTCTCACCTGCCTATAATCACTTTTCACGTAGTTGTAGAGAGTGGTAAAGTCTTCCTTGAGCCTCCTCTTCTCCAGGTTAAACAATCTCGGCTCCCATAGCATCTCCTCATAAGACTTATGCTCCAGTCTCTTCACCAGCCTCATTACCCTTCTTTGGACACACTCCAGCATCTCAACATCCTTCCTAAATTGAGAGGCCCAGAATTGGACACCGTACTCAAGGTGCAGCATGACCAGTTCCCTGGTCCTACTGGCCACACTATTCCTGATACAGGCCAAGATGCCATTGGCCACCTGGGCACACTGCTGTGTCGTGTTCAACCTGCTGACAAGCAGCCCCAGTCCCTTTCTGCCTGGCTGCTCTCCAGCCACTCTGTTCCCAACCTGCCACACTGCACAGGGTTGTTGTAGCCAAAATGCAGGACCTGACACTTTGTCTTGTTGAACCTCATAACATTGGATTCAGTCCATCTATCCAGCCTGTCCAGGTCCCTCTACAGAGCCCTCCTACCCTCCAGCAGAACAACACTCCCCTGCCAGCTTGGTGTCATCTGTAAATTCACTAATGCTAGACTCGATCCCCTCATCCAGATCACCAATAAAGATATTAAACAGGACTGGGCCCAACACTGACCCCTGGGGGTCACCGATAGGCACTGGCCATCAACTGGATGTGGAAGCATTCACCACCACTCTCTGGGCATGGCCATCCATCCAGTTCTTAACCCAGTGAAGGCTGAAGCCCATGTCCAAGCCATGGGCTGCCAGCTCTCCTAAGAGAATGCTGTGGGATGGTGTGAAAGGCTTTGCTGAAATCCAGGTAGACCACAGCCTTCCCCACATCCACCAGGTGGGACACCTGGTCATAAAAAGAGATCAATTTTGTCAGGCAGGACCTGCCCCTCCTAAATCCATGCTGGTTGTATGTGTCATATGATTGCACTTAAGACAATCTGTTCTATAACCTTGCTGGACACTGAGGTCAGGCTGACAGGCCTGCAGTATCCTAGATCCTCCTTCTACCCTTTCTTATGGATGGGTGTCATGTTGGCCCACTTTCAGGCATCTGGGACCTACCTGGTGAGCCAGGACTGGTGATAAATGATGGAGAGGGGTTTGGCAAGCTCTTCTGCCAGTTCCCCCATCACCCTGGGATGGATCCCATCTGGTCCCATAGACTTGTGAGGCTCTAAGTGGCTCAGCAGGTCACTAGCTGCTTCCTCCTGGATTACAGTGGAGCTGTTTGGCTGCCCATCTCTAACAGTTCAGGAGGCCAGCTGTCCTGAGGACAACCTGTCTTGATTGTTAAAAACTGAGACAAAGTAAGTGTTAAATAGTTCAGCTTTATCCTTATATTTGGTACCTATATTCTCCCTCACATCCAATAAAGAATGGAGGTTTTGCTTACTCCTCTTGCTATTAATATAATTATAATTTTTGATTATTCTTTACAGAAGTGGCCAGATAAAGTTGAAATTGTGCTTTTACCTCTCTAGTTTCCTTTCTACATGCCCTAATGACATCTTTAAACACTTCCTGAGTTAGCTGTACTTTTTTTCCAAATGTGATAAACCCTCTTGTTTTTTCCCCTGAGTTCCTGCAAAAGATTCCCATCCAGCCAGTCTGTTTATCTTCCCCACTGGCTCACCTGTAGGCACATTGGGATAGCCTTGTATAAAAATACAAGGATTTTTCTACTAACCATCTATTTTAACTAATAATATGAGGTTGTTATGCTAACCTGGTCTTGCTATTAGCTGTTGAATATGGTTACTGAGCAATAATAATTAATAGTTAAGAAGTAAGCAAATTCATTGCTTTTTCGATTGCTTGCTCCTCCCTTCTCAAGTTTAAGTCACATTAATCTCATGTAACCCTTTCTTTTCATAATTGAGTTAGAAGAATTCAGCACCATTTTTGCAAAATATTTACTCAAATTGAAAGTACATCTAAAACTGTATGAGGATTATATAATTACTATTTTTATTTATACCTTAATGTCATTCAAATGCACTACTGCCAAATTCTTATAATGATTTCAAGTAGATCCGAAGTGGGCATGAACCATGTTGCATTAAGGCCCACATTAATGAGGCCTTAACCTCCTACCATCTATTATTTAATCTTTAAATCTAAGAAATTATTGTTTATAACACAGTATGTCTCTGCAATGCAAGTGTTAATTTTATTTAGAAAAAAAAGTAACATACTTTAGTACTAAAATATGCATGGCCTAGGTGGAGTCTCAGATAAGTCATCACGGTTCAGGGCGGTTAAATGAAGATGCTTATATACAGCGTTAGGGGTCTGGAACATTATTTACTAAGTGCATTATGTTAAAATTCTGGCAAGTATCAGTTCTTTAACGTATCAACATCAGAGTTCCATAAAAGTTCATAATTTATCTGAGGGGCAGTCATTTTGGCTACAGTAATGAATTCATAAATGAATTCATAAATGAATATTTCATTCCCCGCAAATTATTGTATAATTTATGGGAGTAAGATCCCACCAAGTATGCATCTACATGTACTAACTCATACTTCAAAGTGTCTCATTTGTTACATTGGATACTTAAGTCTGACATGATAAACCTCACAAATACTGTTTTAGCTATACCCCAAGAAAAGAAAAAAAAATACACACATTCTTTTTTATAATTCTATTTTTTTGCACAGTAAGTAATAAAATCACTTCATATATTATAAACATTATTATACTGTAATAAATAAGTATTATAAACATAAGACACGAGCCTTGCCAAATAATTGAAAGACTGCTAGACAAGCTGGTATTTTTTTCAGTTTTAAATCATCAAGACTGATTCCATTTCTGGGTACGCAACACACATGTAATCTTTATGTTCTGATTACACTTATGTTTATGCTGTCCAGTTATTAGTACTGAGGTGACATACAAGATGCTAACTTGATCTTTGTCTGGAATTTCAGGTCAATTCTGCTTCTACAGACAAACTTCTCCATTGGAATGGCCTCCTACCTTGACCAGGGTTTACAAAACTTAAAATGTATGTAAAAATATATCTTTGTATCATTCAATATTCAATATTGAAAACAAAATCTTGTGAAAAAAATATTTAAGTCTAGGTTTGATCCCACAGGAAACTGACAGATATTTTTTAATAGAAAGGAGAATAAATATTGTTGTAGTTTTTTACTGTTCTGCAGATATTAAAAGACTAAGGATAGAAAATGTAGCTGGCTTGTGGGCTGATGAGAACATTGTGCCCAGTTTACATTAGAAAGCATTTGTTACTTTTAAATGATAACAATATAGCACCGACAGTTAGCTAAATAACACAAGCAACTTTTTCCTCACAAAACAATATATAATGAGGTAGTTGGAAAATCACTCTGTCTTGTTGGTTTTTTGGGGGTTTTTTGCTTTGCTTTTCTTACAGCATTTGGAAATAGAATGCTAACTTTAATCTATTCTATAAATCAATGCAATCAAGTAATAATTTCATTCCTTATCAATCCTTCCTTATAGCAGCACGGTCATGTTTTGGGAAAAATTTTAATCCTTTTCCAAAAGACTATGGAAGAGAATATTTATTATGGATAAGGTTTGGAAATTATTGATGCTGAACCTAACAGATCTGTAATGCTGTTTTGCTTCTCTTTCTTTTCTTTCTTTGTATAAAATCTCTGTATTATTTATCCATTGATATTTTTTAACATTTCTTAGACACTTATGGAAGTCTAAGCACATCAATCTTTTTAATATCAAAAAAAAATCACTTAGTAGTAATACCAAGATTTTTTTTTTCCAAAATCATTAAATAAGATACCACACATCTTCCCTTGGCAATCTGGTTAGAGACAAAATGTATTTAATTCATAAAACATTTATTATCTAATATTCTGTATTTTTAGTCAGTTTATTTCACATTCTTTGAGAATACTAAAAACTATCCAACATCTTTATCATAACAGTGGAGGTGGAAAGGTCACTAATAGTATTATGTAATATTTGCTAATAGTAAATTCAGTGCTTGCATTACTGACAGAAGCTTGAATACCAAAATATGTAGCGGCATAGAAAAACGACATCCATGTTCCTTATCTCATATTAGTATTAGTGCATGCAACTTCTCTCCATCTGGTAATTCATCCAGCACATTAAAAGATACAAACCTGCTTTCTGTATTTGTCAAAGCTTTTCAGAACTCTATAGATGCACGACAAACAACCTGAAAAAAATCCCAGTCTCCATAAGATGGTTGCACAGTATTTGAATATTTAATATTTCTATTAAGATGGTCTAAAAGCACTGAAATTCATTTAAAATATTATAATTAAAATCTGAGTTTCATTATTTATGTGACTTCACAAGTATATTTGCATTTTTTTAGTACTTTTTTTATTTTAGTTCTGTATTTTTGTGGCCATGCTTTCCTTTCTGCTTCTGCACAAATTTCTGTGCCTCACTACTGCTTTTCTGTTGGACTGAAAGTATAAATTTGCTATACTATAAAAGTTTTGTTGTTAATTAGAAACTATTTCATACACACAGTGTTATTCAGCACTGAAGACATTTTCAAGTGACTTGAACATATCAAGCTTTAGAAAATGTAAATGTTAACAGAACATTTTTTGAAGAGTTTAGAGTCTGTTATTTCATTAGGCTTTTCTACTCTAGAAAAGACTAAGAAATATTTTCCAAACATTTTTGAAATGAGCCTCCTATCATGTCCTCCTGCCCTGTGTGTATGACCTGAGAGTCTTCAAATTACCTTATGTGCCACAGTATAGGAACCCAGAAGAATTTCTGCAAGTTTTGTCTGATGGTCTGACAAAGTCTCCTGAGTGTGTAACTTCCGTACTCTATACATGTACAGGCACTTGTCTACAAAGCACTCCTTTTATATAGAGTTTAATTTTCTTTCTTCTCGTTCCCTTTTACTGTAGTACCCCTATTTTTACAGTAGTATCCAGCTGTAAACATGCCCTAAAACATGTAGGTTTAAACCACCTTAGAATGGGAGAGACATGGAACTCATATACCAAATGGAGAATGTTCAAAACAGTCTGTAGCACCCAAACACTATACAGGATGCTGCTTCTGTTCTCCTCTGTTTCAATATGTTTCAGTCCTAAAAAAAAATGGGAAATCTCATTTTGAGTGGAAGCATTTATCTCCATGGTTAGTGAGAAGAGATAAATATTACTGTGTATGGTTTGCTGCTGATAAAAGTACACCTTCTTATTTTCTTTATTGCAAATGTAAGAGCTTATAGCTCCTTAAAACAGGTGTTATTTCTCTATTGTTGGATAGTATATACAGACGCATCTGTGTGTTCTTTTAAAGCTGGCATGTTAAGTCCCATACAAGATTTTTTACAGAAGAAATCAGCTATAATTGGCATGGAAAAAAATGATAGGTGGATGGTGGGATCATTTTAATGCACAGGTCAGCTTTAAAAAGTGAAAAACCCCTTCTCTTACCCTATTTAACACCTAGATTACTATATACTACAGATGACACTAGTTACCCTGGATAGCACTATTTCAATGACATGACCTTTAGATTCTTCATCCTCTTTGAAAGGATCTTCCAAAGAGCAATGAAACATACTACTGTCTACTTCTCTGTCTCTCAGGAAAAAAATGAGTTTCTTTAATTTATTGAGACAATTTTTCCTGGCAAGTTTCTGGTCCTTTGTACAAATACATTTGTTCTTGATTAATTATAATTTGGGGAATAAAATCATGTACTCTGTTCTGCTGGCTCCAAATTTGGATTCTCCTACTTAAATCTGCAGATGCATTGTGTCTAGATGGACACTAGGATTCTTAATTGTATTTTGTGTGTGTGTGTGTGTGTGTGTGTAGATTTCTTCATCATTTACTTCTTCTGTATAATAAAATTAGAATTATTCTTCAAATGTTGCTCTGAAAATTATTTTGTTCCTTTTCACCATGCATAAGCATGACTAAAGAAATTATCTGCTTTGCCACTGCTGTGGCTTAGTTTTGTTATAGTCCTTTTTTATATATACACATTAGCCCTTTTTACTTCATTTCAGTGACACAGTGCGGAAAAAAAATTACCACTACTGAATTTTCACATATTCCTAGAACTGTTCTATTTTGATTGTTCTGAAAGTTTCATATTTCAAATTCTGCTCACAGGAAAGATGTAGAACACAGATACCATAGCTATACTGTGGTATTTCAGACATTGCTTCTCTGACTGCTTTGTATTTTCAGTTAATAAAGTTGCATTTTAATTAATTAAAAAAAATCATCATCCTACCTATTTAATTTGCCTGAGTACATAAAATCTTTTTATGTCAGTAATGATTTATGTCAAAAATCATTGTCATTATGTTATAATAATATATATTATAATAATTGTCAATTTAAACTGGAAATATCCTGCTCTTAAGTTTCATTGAATTGTTTTTCTATATACATTTTATCAAACTGATTTTACTATAGTCATAACTAAAGCAGATAAGTAGGAAAGGTGAAAAGACATTATGTAGGAATATTCCATTTCCATGTCTAGTCCTACGAAGGAGGTGTACCTTTAATCTGTATTACATGATAAAACATTGAACTTTAATTGGAAAAAGTATCCATTGTCCAGCCACAAAGTATTGCAAAGGTTCTTCAAATCCTTAACTTGAAATTCAGAGTTGAAAACGAATTAAAAACAAAGGAAGCAAACAAAAAAGCCAACAAAACCCCAAATTAAAACCAGCACAGACCCCAGCCAAACAAAAGAAAATTAACCAATTAAAACCAACCACCAAACCCCAAATCACTGTTGTCTTCTAGGAGAACGTAATTTCATAGTAGTGGATCAGGAATTATCAATATGCTACTGATGCCTTAAGGGGTATGCTTAAGATTTGAGAATTCACTATAGCTAGGCGGCTGGGTAACTTAGAATATTAAGGGTAGAAAACGGCCTGTCTTTCACATGTTTGCATTCTTCTATATAGATAACGGGGGTAGTAAGTCAAAACATGAGAGTTAGCTTTCCAAGCCCGGTAGGGGCTGGACTGGGGTGGGGATAGGTAATAAGGGACCATTCTGTTGGATGTTTTAGGGGCATAGTAATAAGATGGGGTTTAGTTGGCTAAGGAATAATGGGTGGGCACTAGAGGTTATAAAATTGGAGAGATTGTTATGAATTTCCTCTTTGGATCATCGGACATCACTGATAAAGCTGCTCTCTCCCTTCACTGCGTGTTTGTCTCACTTCTTATCTAGCCCTGCCAGCAACACTACTAACCTGGAAGACTAATAATCTTTTCCCCAGTCTTATTTGTCCTTGCTTTGTCTGTACCAGAGTACAAATATGTTCTAGAAAAAACAGTATTTGGAAAGGCAAATCTTTGGAAAAGAGAAAAGTAAAATGAAAATTATATTCTTAATAATTATTAAAGTTAAATTCCATCTGCTTGCTCCTGTGTAATTGAAAATTGTAGAAGATATTGTTTGAATGTAGATAAAAGTGGTTCTCTAAGTCTGCCTGGAATTGTCCTTTTGATCTGCTGATACAAACTGTGACACTTTCCCTTGTACAAGCATGATTGTATGATACTTTAATTAAGACTTTAAAGGAAAAAAATAGTTTATTTTGAATTAAGTTTTATGTAATTATTGATTGAATAACATGACAGGTATTTTTGGGTTGGTTTGTTTTCTCCAGTTCTTTCCTCACCAAAAACTTTTAAACAAAAAAAAAGACAAAACAAAACAAACCACAAAAAAAACAAGCAGACAAGCAAACAAACAAATTAACCAAAAAAAAAAAAAGCAGCAAAAAATTTGAACTTATTCTTCCTATTTTTGGAAACACATGTCCTCTTTAATTTCATACACTTGTTTAACAAAATAGTTGTCAACAAAGTGTCTAAAATTTCACAAATATTTTCTTCTCCATCCCATCATGTCATTGTTTCTGAGAACTGGCAAACCCTCTGTAAAATGCCTCTACCTAGTACCTTAAAATCCTGCAAAATAAACACATGCATAGATAAAGGCAAAAAATGTATTGCAAAAGAAATAATAAATTTGTCAAGCCTCTTGCTGCCACAGGAAAAAAAAACAAACCACTTCTGTGATTATCATGCTATGGAAGTAATTGGCTAGCAGAGCTCAATAATGCCAGTGGTCTACATGGAACATATCAGATGTTAGACTTGATTTTAAGCCTAGCAAGAGACAATGATGTATTGTGGGGAATAAAGTCTTCAGTGAGAGGGAATAATATAGAGCCCAAAGACAGTTTAGAAAGATCAAAACAGTCATTACTGAGCCAGCATTCAAACAGCAGGAAGGGAAATACCGTGTTTGTAATTCTCCCAGATGTTGTGGAAAAAGCCAGTGAAGGGATTTATAATGGAAAGCAAAAATCTTAAAATCAATAAGATGCTTTACTAGTATTCACAGTAGTGCCTGCAAAGTATGGGGTGGAGAGGTTAATTAATCCATTTAAAAGTCAGTATTTTAAATTCATTTGAGGTTTTCTACAGTGAGCTAGAAGACCAGTTTACAAATATCTCTTTGGGAGATAACAGAAGCAGGTATCAATAGCTTTGAACTGGTGCATAAGTAGATCAATAGCTATCTGGAAATCTGCTTTTAATAGCAGTCAGAAAACCTTAGTGGTGTTATTTAAAAGCTTTTGAATGACAGAATGGATCAGGTATGTATCAGCAACTTAATAGCACAGTTCAGAACTACACTGATTCAAAACAATATAAAAAATCAAAAATAAATATTAGGAAAATACTTTCATGTTAATGCCAAACACTTCAGCCATCTCTTAAATGCAAAAAAGCACTTTAAAATTTATAAATCTACCATAATTTATGTATATTTTTATAATTCATTGTCATGTTATATATGTATATTTATGCTTTATTGTGAATAATGTATTCTTAACAATGGGCAAAAATGTACGCAGAGGAAGATCAACCTGAACATGAGGAAGAACTTCTTTACTGTGCAGGTGACTGTGCAGTGTAATAGATTGCCTAAAGAGGAGTTTCCCTCATTGGAGATATTCAAGAACTGTCTGAACATAATCCTGAATACATGTGCTCTAGAATGCCTCTGCTTGAGCAGAGGGGTTGAACACAATGACCCACTGTAGTCCCTTTCAACCTTACCCCTTCTGTGATCTAAATTCTTACCAATCTAAAAATATACCATCAAAAGTTATATTTAAAGTCACCAAGAAACATCCATATTAATCACACTTACAAAATGGAGCAATAATCATAGTTTTATAATAATAATGCTATTTAATTACCTTTTGCATTCTGTCTCAAAAGATCAAGGATGTCCTATGTCATTTGTCCAGATAATCAGAAATATTGAAAGCCTGGTTTTCCCACAATGGAGAGATAGATTTTCTCCCACGAGTTAACATCTTCCTGGGCAGGGCAGCCTTTTGTATTTACAATAAAAGGATTCTTGTTCATATAAATAAGCATTTCAAAGAGTGAGATACAGCAGTCCAAGTCTGCTATTGTGCATTAAGAAACAAATTGAGACGCAGAATTTGTCTGTTTGTTTGTGTGCATTCAGTCTTAGAATAACAGAAGGTGAATGAGATAGTGTGAGATACTGAAATTTTAATGGTTAATGATGCAAAGAATTGGCCACTTACAAAAGCAGCAGATGCTTTGTTGACAATGTGTGAGGTAGAAGCCCAGGTGCAGAGGGCATGGGCATCAAAGGATGATGAAAACAAATCAACTCTCTGTTGCAACTGTTTTTTAAAATAA
>VYZS01092353.1:49213-59900 GCA_013400695.1 Neodrepanis coruscans | reverse complement strand
ACTACAGGGATGTTTCTTCGAAACCTTTTATGGAAAAAAGCTACCTGACAGAAACAACTGAAAATTGAGTAACAGCTTAGCCTGGGAAGAAAGAAAGCAGTAGTCCTTCACCTTCCAAAAGTAACAAACTGGAATAAAAAAAGCAAAAGTAGTAAGAACTGTTGTATATGGTCAAATAATTGAAGATTCCTACAGTCAGAGCTAGGTTTCAGCAGATAACAGTTGTTTGATTTTCGTGTGTACTTGTCCAGTTCTAATCAGAATTGAAATTTAGCTCATTTCTGAGTCACTCAGCAGTTGAACAGCAAAATTCATCACATGAACTGAGCAGGACTCCACATACTCCTCTTCACTATGCCCTACCAAGCCAGAACCCCACTCCTACATCCAGCATGAGTATTTCAAGCCATTGAGTATTTCTCAAGTAGACGCCTAAGAGAGTTACACTTAGCCATTAATTCTGGACCAATATTCAAGGTGAACCTGAAATACTGAAGAGTAATTTTTGCAGTCCTAGAGCTACCAAGCTGTAATCAGGAAACTTCCCATATAAAGGTCTGGGACCTTAATTCAAGCACATAAATAATACAGCTTGACTTGCTCTCAGTACCCAAGTACCTGCTGCATATCTCCTCAGACTGTCCATTACACTTGAAGGAAATTAAGCCAGGAAATAGAACCTTTTTCCAAAAACATCCTTGTTTAGCACAGACTACTTTTACCTGCTGAACAGCTGTCAATTAATTGCTGACAGCAATTTGGTTATGAGTATCTAAGGCAGGCAGATGACTGGTTTTTAAATCTTGTTGACTGACAAGCAAACTTCTAAAACATTTTTTTATTTCTTCAGCTACCACAACAGCTGTAGTAGGACTCAGCCATATTCTGACCATTTTTAAGTCAGATTTCCTAACCTGAGAAAGGCATTGGCACCTGGGGCAATGTTCATTAAGTACTGTCATTATAAAGGGCTTTTATTTTCTGCTAAGTCATGTTTACATCAGAACCCATTCTGAAGAAGAGAGCAATAATTTCACTACTGCTGCCACTATTATTTTAAGATAAATTACAATTTAGGATTATTTTATTAGATTCAGAAGCAGAAGAGTTTTATAAAAAGTTAATTACATGTGGAATATACAACATCATACAACATTGATTTTATGATCATTTGAATCCATTCGCTGTATTCTGCAATAGATTTTGAAGTTGACCGACCATTTTCGCACTTTTTATTGTTGGCACTTGATTTGCATTAAGCTTCAAATGTTTTCAACCCCGTAACTCCCAAAGTATTAAACTCAAAGTATTTTGAACTTGCACCTCAAAGACACAGAAAGACAATCTCTAAAGGACCACTCACAAAGAAGTCAGCTATGAAAATTAAAGGAAGGCACTTGATCTACCCTTTTAATTTGTGCATAACAGATGTATGCATGCAAATGCGTACTTTTCTATACTGTGTTGCTGTTACATTATGATACTTGGAGCTTGTTTTCCTGTGTAATTACATCAATTCTATTATCCACTGATAAACTGAAGCAGCAGAAACCAGTATTTCAGAAAGATGATCAGCCACTGAACCAAGGGCAGAGAATAGCAGAGAACACATTTAAAAGCTTAAAAGAACAACAGATTATACTTGCTTTGTAACTGTCTCAGGCACAAGCCCAATATACTCACTTTAAAACAAAGGTGACTGGGTAGCATGATGGATGGATATAGCTCAACATCAACTTCAGACTGATGCTTTAAACCAAGCAGGCCATGAAGAATGACCACTGCCACCTCTTTTGTCCAGCTGCTGTTCACCCAGGTGAACCTTGCAGAAGCACAGAGCTCTCCCCAGCATCATCTTCTTCATCCACTATTTCAATCACTTCAGTTGATCTGGCATTTTTTGCTTCTGGCCTTGATTTTTTCTTACTGGGAATTTTGCTGCTTATAATGAAAGAACTGTTCTCCTAGAAAGTATAAGACAGAAGTATTTACAATTCTGTTTTGAGATACTTAAAATGTAAGTTCTCAGTAGCAAATCTGCAAGCTTTAAGAACTCTTCAGACAACTGCAGAATTTTTATACATTCCAGCATTTAATCGAAGAGGAGAGTGTGGACTCTCAAAATAACCTTTCTTTGCATTACAGACTGGGATTCACAGATATGACTAACTCTGCATCTAAGCTCAAAAACTAAGTACTGAAAACATTATCTACTAATTCCTTAGCTTCACAAGAGAAAGAGGAGAGTTTCTAAAGGTCAAGAGTATTACTTACCACTACTCTGGCATCATAATGTTCTTGATTATCAAAGTCCAAGCTGTCCTTATCGTCACTGAAATACCAAAAATTCAAATCAACTTCTGTCCTTTTTTAAGAGCTTAAATTGTGTAAGCTATTTTTCAACTACAAGCCCTGGTTTCTCTTAGTGTGATTCAAAGTGCTACAACTTGTAGGTATAAGATACTGCTACATAAGGTTGCTCTCCAATGGTAGTTTTTGACAGTAAATTGGAAAGCAAGCAGAACACAACTAAGACATAAGAGGGTAAGCCTCAGCTAAGAGTTCACAGCTTTCTTCCTGATATTGTATCTTCATAGTGCCATGGAACACCAGTATGAACTGAATTCCACCATCATTTGCAGGTTTTCTCTTTAGAAAGGACTCCTTAAAAAGAGAGGAAACCATCTTAGTACTATGGTTTCAGTAAGTGACACAGACAGGACAGGTTCCAGAACCTAGAAAGTATCCTTGTACTCATTTCATATAAATAATTGAGTGTCTGGATGATTTGACTTTTATTCTACAGCACCTTGTTTCTTCTGCTCTTTTGTAAGAAAGCTAATTGCTTTTACTCATTCTACAGACTCACTCTAATACTTTGGCACAAATTAGCAGTACCAAGTGATTGCCATAGTGAACAGTAACTGAACTGCAGCTTTTCATTTTTGCCCTGTCTTTTAACCTTTTTAGTTTGAAGGTGCTGAGTATATTTACAACAGTAAGTATTCTTCCTGATTTACTGATGTTTTTATTGCACCAAAGTAACTTGTTAGGTTTACCTAACAAGGTACACCTAAGATGACCTTCAGTATTTAAAAAAGTACAAAGAAACTCTTCACTTTATTTAAAATAACTACAGAGGAATTAATTTCAGGAAAGACTTTTTATTTCTACCACATTTTAATCAGACACTACAACGCATCAAAACAATTATCAAGTCTCTAAAGGAGATACTTCTGATCTGATCTAATTGTAACTTCCAAGTCACATTTACAAACACAGAATCCCAAGTGGTAGAGTGTTTTGTTCCCAAAATAAGCAATTCTTTCACAGGTTAAAAAGGAATAGGCAAAGAACTGAACTTGATACACCTACAAATCTCACAGAAATCACACGCTACTAAAAACAACTGTACTACCGCTAGCCTTTCTCAAATGTGAAGAGTGGCAGACCATACTGGGATGGAGTCAGTTCTCTCTACAGCACCCTGGAAATGCTTTATTTTGGACTTGTGAACTAAAGCAGTGCTGATGCCCTCCCCATGCCAGCAAACAGACTGGAGATAGTGTGGTGCATCTACCTGCACAGACACAAATTTAAGTTAAGAAAAAAAAGGCAAGTTTTATACCTAGAAACATAAAAATGAACTTACTTTGTCTCCTGAATAGGGGAAATGGGGCCTTCATCATCTAAATATTTGTGTTTCCGTAACACCACACGTTCTTTTTCCAAGTCTTCACTAGCCTCAAGGGCTTTTAATGCTTTTTTAAGATGTTCTTCATATTTAAGCACTTTAATGTACTTGAAATATCCCTTTGCAGCTGCTTGCTGAAGAAAGAAATGCATCAGGTAAGATCTTACAAATACCAGTAAAAGTATTTATATTATGTAATATTACAATTCAATTCATAGACATTCATATATATTCTTGCTGTGTTCATTTTAAAAGGTATTTAATAACATTAAGTGTCCTAACAAAAGTAAAACCTGTTTCATTGTTTTATTGTAGCACACCAGGCAGAAGCACAACACAGCCAAATTTAATTCCCTATTTTTAGACTAAAATAGGAATAAATTTATCCCACAAAACAAAGGACTTACCTCATAGCTAAGAACCATCTTTAAGGGAATATGTTTTTCCCCATAATGTTTTTCCACAAAAGGGAACTGAAAACCTCTGTCTAGCAGCCTCCTCTTTTGCTCCTGAGGTGAGGCTGTCAGGGGTGGCCTCCCTGAGGGCATCCCTGTGCTCTCATGTTTTTTCTTCTTGCATGACCCAACTCTGTATTTTCTGTGTGCAGCTGCTTTAAACTTCTTCCCCCTGAAGTGATAGGCAAGAATGGCTTTCACATTGAGTTTTGATTTCTGCTGCTTGGGAACTTCTGATGATTTCACTGGACTTGGGGGAGACAGAGAAGAATCTGACGAGCTTTCATTGTCAGACACTTCTACAACAGACTCAGCTTGTTGCCTTGAAGACTGAAAACTCCTCTTTCGCTTTGAAGGTGCAGTGGAGCACTCGGGATGACCATCACTGCCAGGAGCAATAGAGGCATCACTGAAGAAAAAAAAAACCAATTTACTTCCGGAAGAATGTATATTTCTATATGACACAGGTTTTTAACAGAAAAATTCTACACTAGAGAAAAAAACTCACATTTCTGAATCACTGCTGATTAGTAAAACCTCAGCTGAAGCAGTTGATTTACATATGCTGTTAAGATGATCTGAAGACTCCCCAGGAGCAGCATTCTTCTGCCTTGGCCATGAACACCCCATTTGTGTCTTTGTTTGCCCTACATACACCTCAGATGGCTCCTGCTCTTGAACATCAGGGTAACCAGAGCCAGAAGCCTGGGGTTCATCTGCATCACTCATGTTTCAGATTGCCCTAAAAATCAACAAGAATTCACAAACTTAAAGAAAACGCCACATTACTCAGATAATATTTCCACTACTCCACTCCAATTAATGGGGCAAGCTTAAAAGAACAATCTTGAGCAAACGTGGGCATAGATTTTCCTATGAACCACAAGCAAACATTAAACTTCAGAGTAACAATTAAGTCACAGCCACTTATCTCAAGATATTCATAGCATAATTTAGGTCAGAAAGGATTTTTACAGCTCTTTTGGTCTAACCTCTGCCCAAAGAAAAGCTGACTTCAGAGTTGCATCAGTTTAGAAGCTTAGAACTGAGTCCTAACCATTTTAATGCTCTCCCTACTAGGGATAAGTTCTACTTTAAATAAGCACGTACATGTAGCCAAAGGTTTCTTATACATGGAAGGATATTGCAGTTTTAAGTCTTACACACTTCACTGTGTTTTAAAACCTCTAAATTAATCTGAGTGTCACCATGAGCAGCAATGCCGTATTTTCTCTGCTCTTCTGTGAGCTACAAAGTTACCCAATACCTCCTGCTCTAACAAGCATTCATTTGTTCAGCGGTTATCAATTGTCATGGAGACCAGCCCAAAACCCAAGATGTTAATTTTTACTTCAATCTGCAAGACAACCCAATGCAGCCCTTCAGTGGCCCACATGCACAGTAAGGGACCAAAACATACAGCAAATGAACGTGGTGCCCCTCTGTAACAGCCTAAAGTTATTTTACCTACTTAGTCATTTACTAGCCCTGCAGATGCATCTTTGCAGTGCTTTCAACAGCTTTAAAAAATCATCATACCCATTAGTACTTCAAACGCAGTTACACAGCTCAGTATGTGAAGACACAATAGCAGAATTTATCTCATGTCCTCATGTAACATGGAGCAGATCATCCTGTGTGCCATCAGACAGCACATGCAGGACAACCAGAGAAGCCCAGCCACCACGGGATTACAAAAGGGAGACCCCAAGGAATCAGCAATGGTGAGGCCACACCCTCGAAATCCTGTGTTCAGTTTTGCGCCTCTCACTGCAAGAAAGACACCGAGGTGCTGGAGGACATCCAGGGAAGAGCAATGAAGCTGGTGAACGGTCGGGAGCACAAGTTCGATTATGAGTGGCGGAGAGCTGGGGGTGTTAATATGGAAAAAAGGGGGCTCAGGGCAGCCATTCTCACTCTCTACAACTGCCTGAAAGGATGCTGTAGCCATGTGAGTGTCAGTTTCTTCTCCCAGGCAGTAACACGTGAGAGGAAAAGAGGAAACGGCCCCAGGTTGCAGTGGAGAGGTTTAGATCATTGGAATAGACTGCCCAGGGCAGCGGCCGAGGCACCATCACTAGAGATTTTTAAATGTCTATGTGCAGTGCTAAGGGACACCGTTTATTACTGGACTTGGCAACACTAGGTTAATGACTAAGGATCTTTAAACGTCTTTTCCAATTTAAACGACTCCTCTGAGTCCATAAAAGACACTTCTGGCCAACAACCCGCACCTGTGCCACAGCCTCACTATGCCCCATGCAGGCACACTGCCAACACCGCCGAGCACAACTCTCGGGGGCAGAGCCGCGCAACGCCAGAGCCCGGGCACGGGCAGCAATGTCCCTCTGACCGCACGGGACGGCGCTGGGACTCACAGTTTGCAGCTCAGCATCCTCGGCAGCCTCTACCGCAGCTTCGTCCTGGAGAGACAGCGCCGCACGCCCATCCCTTAGGGAACAACACCAACCAACATCTGAACTCGCTATTTCGCACAGTCACATCTCCTCCCAATTGCAGCTCAGGCTGAGCCGAGCCGGGCCGTGCCGCGAGCAGCGTTCCGGGGCCCCAGGCAGGCGGGTACCCGCGGAGCCGCCACACAGCCTCGTCCCCGGGCAAAGAGCCGGTACCGCCGGGACTGCACCCCCGGGCCCGGGCCCGGGCCCCTCGGCGCGGNGGGGCAGGCAGGGGCGGAGCCGAGCGAGAAAGGAGCGGAGGTGAGCTCGGCCGTGCCGTGCTGTGCCCGGTGGCGGGGCAGGGATTGGGCAGTTCCCACTCGCCCGGGGAGTCCCGGCTTCCCGCTCGGTGAGAGGCTCTCGTTGCTGCTCTCCTCTTTCTCCTTCTTTGTGCTGCCCAAGCTCTTCCAAGCTGGCGGGTCCAGCCTGGACAACCGTTCATTCCTCTCGCAGCTGTGCTAAGCGTTCTGCTACCTTTATGGCTTCCTCGCTCCGGCGTTCCGCACTGTTCTTGCCAGCCGGGATGCTCTCTCTCCCTAAGGACCCTAGCCTCGCCTGGCACGCTTGTTCTTGCCCTGCTACGACCCGTCCCTTCCCCAAATCCTAGCCGCTCAAGCAGTTGCTTCTGCTTTCCCGCAGCCTTCCTCTGCCCTGTACGGGATATCCTCGCAGCGCCCCAGCCGAGGAATTCGGCTTCTGCATCTATAGATGTTTTGCTCTTCTTGGTGCCGCTGCTAAATTGCTCCTTTCTCACTGACTGCGATCTTCAATTTTTTTCCTGTTGTTTCTCCCCCCAACAGCCCTCCTCTCCGACTCATCTCTAGCTTGCCTATAACCTCTCCCTTTCGGCTTCAACCCTCCAAACTAGTTTTAACTCATGTTTTGATGATAGACACCCCACACACCATTACTATAATGGTTCACATTTCCTGGCATTCTCCTGCATTCTCCTGGCACTTGACTGCTCTTTCTGATGTTTTCTTCATGCTTCAAAGGTAGACTTTAAGTCTTTACATGCTTGTTTTCTCTGTTCTTGTGGCAGCACCGCAGATCTGGTAATCTTATCATCCCTTTAGAATTTGTATTCTTTCTTTAAAAGTTTTCTGCACCTTAATTGTCTGCTGTTGTGTCCTTTCAGGCTTACCCTCTGAGAGCTTGCAGTGGTGGCTCACGGATCTACTGTTTTGTGTCTTTCCTGGTAAGGACCACTATGTAACAATCAGATCGGATTTTAGTATGGTGCCTCAAGTCTTTCCCTTCTTTTTTGAATTTAGTGAGCTAACTATTGTCCATTACACAGCACGTGATGGTCTAGGTGTTATATCCGAGCCTACTTATTTGAATAATGTCCAAGTCTTGCCTTTGCCTTTTGCATAGCAACAGTTCTAGCTTGTCTGCTCTATCTTAGGGCAACCAGTGTGTTGAGGGCTGGCACAGTGTCCTTCTGGATATGACAAAAGGCTCTTGAGGGGATGAGAATCTAAAACAATACTGCCAAAGCTATCTTGTCAGTTTCTCTGGCTAATTACTCCCTTTCTTGGTGCACACTAAAAGTTGGGGTGTGATTCGCTCCATCTGACAGGAAGCTTCTAACAGAGGCACCAAATCCAGCCTGTTACTTTCTCTTCCAAAGCCAGAGGAGGGAGAGTCACCTGTGAAGATGGATAAGACAAACTAAAGTTTGCAGTCTTTCTTCTTTTTTTTACTCCTTCCTACGGCAGTAATTTGGGGTGGCTGAATGTTGAGCTCAGAGACTTCAGTTAGGTGACTCCCACTCTTATTTCTTTTTTTTTCCACTCTGTTTTTCACCTTCATGCAGGCTCAAAAGGCTGCTGGTATAAGGACACTTAAAATTTTTGACAATCATAAAAGCTAGGATTTTTTTAAAAGTAGAAGCTAGAACCATAAATAGACACCTACCTCACACTGTAGTCCTTCCTAACAAAGGCTCTGTCAGGTCTGGGGATGTAATTGGGATTTTAGCATTTTACTCCAACACCTGAGATCTGGATAAGTGGGACTTATTTTGTTTTTGTTTCGTTGGGGTTTTTTTTGCTGTGTGCAACAAACATGTGCCTAAGGAGTTAATAATTGCTATAGCTGATTTTTAGGTAGTGTATAATCAGCTCTTTCTGCCCTGAGCTAGTGGTTTGCTCAAGTAACTGACTTTGCTGTTGCGAGGCTGACTGAAGTACAGTTAATTTGTAAAGGGGTTCTTAAACTTAGATTCAAACAAAACTTTTTGTTACAGGCTCTGTATGGGTACAGAGCCTGATACTTCAGGACTTGCTGCTGTCGTTCTCTATTTTGCTGCTCACCTTTTCCCTTCTGGAAGAGGAAACACATGACCAGAATCAATCAGAGACATGCCACAGCGGTTGAAAGTCCACTGTATGCCATGCTGGAAAAGTAAACATTAAGGCTGGGAAGGCCTGAGGAGGCAGCACATGTGCTCAGGAAAGTCCAGTTTTCTTTCAAGACTAAATTATGACTCCAGGCTTACAAAGAACACAAAAATCTCGTAACCTGTCCCTTGAACTGGATTCAGAGTAGGATGTGTTTTGCCTACATGCAGTTGTAAGCTTGAGGACAAGCATGTGTGATGCTCTGAGCCAGCTATTGGTCTGAGAGACACATCTTCCAAAATCCCTAAGAAATTTAACATTACTATTGAAGCTGTCAGTCTTTCCTTGAATTCCAGAACTACAGTTCTGCTGTTGTCTAGAAATTGAAAAATAATTCACATATTGAAAGGAGACTGTTTTTAATTGTTAAACTACTATCCTTGTTGACAGATCAGTTGCTCCTGTAGTGTCCTGTACTGTAATTTTTTACCTGAAGAAATCAGCACCAGTTAAGAAATGGCCAAAGTCGAAAGGTTTGCTTTTCACGTTCCAAGTCTGGAGGAGCTTGCTCGGGGTAAGTCATGCAGCGTGTAACTTTTTACAGATTTTTAATGTACTCTTCAACCTTCTTAAAGCTCATACTAAAACCTTTCTACAGTTAGTACGTGCAGAATTCCTGGACTTTACAAATTGAGTTGTAAAGAAAGCACTATTTTTCTATGTGCTATGATTTTTTTAGTGCAGTGACTCCTTCCCAAACTCCCATGACATTTAAGCACGCAGACAGTCTCTCAAACCCTTTAAAACTGTCTTCTGCATTTGCAAACTTCTGCACGGGTTGTGAACTACAGACTAAACTTCTTTATATGTACAGGATCGTCTGTCGTCCTCTACACTAAAATATTTCTTTTTCAGGACTACTCAAAACACAGCTGACAAGATGCAGTGTAGCATGGCAGATCCTCTTGCTTGAACTGAGTTGGCTCCTCTTTTTCTGATTGCCTTAGAACAGGGCTGCAGGAAACATCATCTTTAGTGTGTTTCTTTTCAAAGACTTCATAAAATGTGCTCAGAGTAACAGAAGGGTTGAAGTTGGAAGGATCCAACCTAGTTGCTAATGAGCTTCTTTCCTTACCCCAGTAGAAAGGGTAGTCTCTCCCCTGCAGCAGGTGTACTAAAGGTTTTTTATCTTTTAGAATGATCCTCGAGTTCAGTTTGCCACTTTTCCCGAATCTCTGTCAATTTGACACTTCTATGCAGTGAGAAGGTGTGGTCCCAGCACTATCCTGGGAGGTTCTCATCCAGTCAGACTAGTAGGCCAGGGCTGCTGTAGACCTGCAGAGCACAATATGTATTTGCAGTAGAACAGCTTGAAAGAATAGCAGAAAAATTTCATCACAAAGCAGAATTTTCCTCCTTTTTTTTTTTCCCCATCTGTCTGAGGACTTCCTCTAAGCTGTGAGTTTTGTTGCTGTTCAACTTACGGGTATAATTTGAGGAATACCCTTTTATTGCCCTTGTCCATTTACCCACTATTTACTTAGAAGGTACTGAGATCTGTTTAGAAATGTGCCAAGTACCTTCTACTGACCGTTTTGGTCAGCAGCTTGGTAAATCTGCTCTCAAGAAGCAAGGTATGGCTGAAATCCTAACTGAAGGAAACAAAGGCACAGGAGAGTCTTCTGAGCAAATAAGGAACTGCCTGATTTGAGAAGAGACTGGATCTTCTGTTCTTTA